>JAGDQP010008263.1:0-18473 GCA_022664845.1 Lepisma saccharinum
CTGAAGGATTTGAAACGTTGAATCTGATGTGGTCATAGCTCTTATCACAAAATAATGGAAGCCAAACACATATAATTTATTCACTGTTAATTGTACAGCTACTCTTAAGCATCATGATCATATATAACATACTGAGTGATATTAAATAAGAATTATGCACAAAGAGGTTGGGTAGCAAAAGTTTTATCAATGTGAATTCAAGGTTTGTCGAACTTGTGTGAAGTAATACTATTTATTTTAACTTAATACCAAGTATTAACATTTTAATGTCCTATCAAAAAACCTTTATTAAAACTGAAATACCTAATAACTAATTATAAAGGACAGAAGAATTCTGTCCTAAAGGATAGTAAAAGTTGACAGCAAAGCCAAGAACTGAAACTGATATGAATAAGTAAATAAAAGCTATCATAAAATTAGTTTTTCGTTTACTTTTCTGTAAACTTTTTTATGAGCTTAGTCACTGCTCTTCTTCTACACTATCAGTCACACTGGACAAATGCCGGGATGATACCTATTAACTCGACCCTGGCTAACTAACTTCTAACATTCTCTCCCCCACCCTATCCCAGTCTGAGCCTGAGAGGCTTAAAGGCTATAAACAAATTCAACAATTCTTCTATATTGTAGGGTGCAGCTCATGAAAGTCTTCGGTCCAGCAGCCGGATCCCCTATCACTTGTGGTTAACGAAACATTGACACGCACCGCCAGAAAGATTTAGACAAGAAATTTTCTCAAAGCAGATGGCAAAAGCTTGAACTCTTCCCCTCCCCCCTCCGTGATTGCTACATACTAGAGCGACTCCAGAGAGAGAGAAAGGAAGACAATAATGTTAATGAAAGAAGTGGTAAGGTTTCGGTCGAAAATTACAGAAAGCTGTTCCTTCCATATGTTTGTGGTTTAGACGTCTACAAGGGGTGAGAGAAGGTTTTCATATTTTGAGCGGTTCTTTACTATCCATAGCTGAAGATGGTCACCAACAAGAAGTCCTGTTAGTATGATTAAACTATAACCAGTACGGGGATACTGTGTATTCTATGGTTTCGGTGCTATCTCAAACAAACCAGCTAGGATGAAAATTGAGCATGTGCTTAGAAACCAAACAAAGAACTTTAAAATGTCACGAGTTTCACTTAGGAACCATCGAAAAAACGTTTTTAAAAATTTGATTTATTAAAATACTATAATGAGAGAGAGAAGGTCACGGAAAATACTAGTTATATATTCATTTCTATATTTTCTTTTGAAATATCTTCTTTCGTTCATTGCCACATACTTCCCCCCCGCCCAAAAGAAAGGAGACATTTTCACAATTATTTTTATGTTATTTAGAGTAGCAGTTTGATCTTGTGATTACGTAATGCATAAAGACCAATATGCAAGTGTCATTCAAGCTCAGATTCATTACGTAATTTATAAATGCGATAAATTCAATGCCATCTTTCTTTATAAATAACTTAATGTTTACAGCAATCGTTCTAAAATTGTGGTTCGCGGACGTCCGGAACTAAATTATATATATATATATATATATATATATATTATCACTTCTGTTTCACATAACAAAAATAACTAAAAGGGGTTATTTACATTTGTTTCTAACTGGAGATTATCCTTTTTTATAATATTTTCAGCTTTTTTTATTAGTTTAGCTGTTGATTTTTTACTGTTCGTTTCAAGTATTTTTATCATTAAACAATGCTGCACGGAATAAATATAGAAACCTGTTATGTTGTGATTATAGGACGTTTCCCACATAGCAAAATGACGTCCCAGGGACATCTGACGGATCTCCTGGCAGGATATCGGGACGTCCGTAGGACGTCCTGTTTAAGTCCCGTTTACATCCATGGGCCGTATAGTTATAATTAATCCTTCGTATAACTATACGAAGGCATATCCTTCGTATAGTTATAATTAATTAAATAATAATAATAGTAAGGTCGATTTAATTTATAGAAATTCCAGGTAGGTAATCCCGCACTGCTTTCCGGGGGACATCCAGGGGACCTCCATACGGGATGAACTGTTTGTATTGCCCACAGAGTTATCCCACGGATGTCCTTAGACCATCGCTATGGGAGCTTGAGAAATCTGACGTTAATGGGATCTAAATGGTACGTCCCAGGGATGTACTCTGCTATGTGGGTTTGTTAAAGACACATGTCGTTTTCTTGTGGAAATGGTAATTCATTTAGTTGGAGTTACAGTTCCAACAGAGCAAATTGTGGACAACTATTTCCAATTATTTCCGTTCTCAAAACCTCGAATTACTTATCTACCGCTTTTGTCTGTATTAAATGCGTGACGTAGGGTAATTTTCTAAGGTAGATAATATGTCTCGCTCATCCCGTGGCAATCAAGAAATTTTACGTTCTATACACGGTTTCGTGTTCACTTAAAACTTTAGGTCTCGTCATAGGATATCTCCAGCTGATGTCATCCAACGACAAAACATCTTTCCCATTTTTGTCAAGCGATCTACTAATCAGAAACCTGCTTCCGGGTAGAATTTCAGTCATTAAAATCACTTACAATAATTTTTGTGTGAGTTTATACGTTTAATTTTATTTCACCAGCACCTTTTGCGTCCTTTTTCATCCACTATTCCGGCCTGAACCTTAGACGCCTAAAGGCCATAAATAAAATTTAAGAAAATATCTCATTCATTTCCTGAGTTTGACTTTTTTTATTGTAAACCTGGTGGATATAGTATTTCACGTGAGCTGGCATCATTGCTTACATCCAGTTTTCACAAGGACAAAGTAATAGCAGCTATATAAAAGCTTCCCTCGCCATTTCTTATCAATTTCGCACTCACCAGGTGTGGTAGAGTACTGCGTGGGGTTCGCGATAAATTGTCGATTTCGAATTGTTTGGATGTCAGTGCTTTATGGTGTTACAAATCCATTCAACACTTTACATTTTGCACAACGTTTCAGAATCTTGTGTTTCCATTTTCAGGAAAGGATGAGTCAGCCTCGGGTAAAGTTGGTGAAGTCTCCGTGGGAAGCAGCTTTAGAGACAGGCTCAGTGGATGCGGCCTTCCAGGAGATGGCTCAGCAGAACGCCATGAAGAGCACGCTCTCAGCCACTGAGGTCATGGACTCCGTTGTAAAAGCAGCTGAATTTCGTACCACGGCATCTCCAGTGCCCTGGACGCCTCCTCAATTCGACCCAGTTCCTCCTAGGCAGGAATCAACACAACCACCCCCAACTTTCAAACCACAACCTCTAAGATACAAAAGTGAAAAGGAAGACCTTCTGAAGCCAAGAATCCCTCGTGCATGGGATGCACAAGCAGCAAGTAAGTGACACACTGATTTAAAGGTTTGGGCATAACAGCCAAAAATTATAAAATTATGTTTAAAAGAAAATCCAGTAGCATATAATTATCATAAAGCATAGAAGTTTTATGTTCAGTATATATGTTTCTTTGTGTACAAATGATACCGTAAGCAACCCCATTGCTGAAGAAGGAAAGAATAACTAACTTTTATTCTGTTCTATGTTTTATTTGCATGATTATGATGAAGTAAAACAGAAATTATAATAATCTAACAAACCCCTTCTCTGTCTATGTTTATTTTTTTCTAATAATTAGTTATATTTGTCTTTTTTTAAAAAGAAAGAATCTCTTTTCTCTTTGCTTATTTGTAGCAAAGTTAATTTTAAAATACACAGAAGTTATGGCGATAGAACGTACTATAATTTTTCAGTGCTCAAAAAAACAGGTGAAATTCTAGTGTTTGTAAGCTAATATTCAATATTTTCTCTTCTGAAAACTTCTATAAGTGAACCAAAATTTTTTTTTGACTAAGTTAAAAGTTTCTAACTTGATGTGTTCTTTTCTCTTAGTAAACTATTATGAAGTTGTTTTTATTTTTCAATTCGCCATGACCATGTAAAATAGCTTTCTTCTTGTTCTAAACTGTATGTATATCTTGCTTGCAATCCTTCTATAGGTGCAATGCTTGATAGGAAGCCAAATCTTGCTCCTGCTCCAAGACCACTCTCTGTTCTTGCAAATCAAGGTACTATAACCAAATAGAATTCATACTTTTGCTCTAACATTTAACTTAGTTGGTTATTACTAGTTTATATCCTGACTACTTTATTTGCTTTAACATCAGGAGTCAGTTATACTTTTACTATTCCCACATAGCAAAATGACGTCCCAGGGATATCTGACGGATCTCCTGGCAGGATATCGGGACGTCTGTAGGACGTCTTGTTTAAGTCCCGTTTACATCCATGGGACGTATAGTTAGAATTAATCTATCGTATAACTATACGAAGGCATATCCTTCGTATGGTTATAATTAATTAAATAATAATAATAGTAAGGTCGATTTAATTTATAGAAATTCCAGGTAGGTAATCCCGCACGTCTTTCCGGGGGACATCCAGGGGACATCCATACGGGATGAACTGTTTGTATAGCCCACAGAGTTATCCCACGGACGTCCTTAGGACATCGCTATGGGACCAGGACCAGTCTGACGGTAATGGGATCTAAATGGGACGTACTCTGCTATGTGGGATTGTATCATGCTTTAATATTACTTCTAGAAACGACGCTACTTTGTTTCTGTAATCTCTCTCTCTCTCTCTTCTTATCTATCTTAAACTTTATATGTAATTACGTAATCCTTAGTGTATTCACATACAAAACCAAAAAAAAAAAAAAAATTACGCATTTGTTTCCTGCGAGAACATTAAATCTATAAACCAACCGGTTTTTGGTTATATCCACAAATGGAGATAAAAATTAACTAAACCATTCCACATTGAAACTCATTATTAAGCTAAACAGTAAACTGTGCCCTACGAGGTTATTAGAAAATTCCTTACATATGGAGCTTATGTATCTTGAATATCGAAGAAAATATCTTTCACTTTTAAACAATCAACGTTTCAGATAACGCTATGTCCTTTTCCAAAGTGTAAAAGGTAAAAAAATAAATAAAAAAGAGAAAGAATATAGATTTATAGAGAAATCAAATAACTGAGAAATTTAAACATATTTGAGATTTGATTTTTCTCTTTGAATTTTTTTAAATTTTATTTATGTCTTTCATCGTTCAGGTCGAGATAGAGTAGGGAAAAGGATTGGTAAGGGCCTAAATTGAAGGTAATATCCTGGTATTTACCAGGTGTGGTTGAGGTAAAAATCTGGAAAATAGCTCACTAAGGGCGGTTGACCGCTGGTATCGAACCCAGGACCTCCCGAATGTGAAACCAAAACTGTACTAACTGAGCTACGGTTCCTCGGTTTTTTTATTTCTCTGTGAATACTTTTCTATCTATCTTTTTTTTCTTCTCTCGTTAATGTCTCACATTTTGAAAAAGAAAATAGCGTTGTCTGAACCGTCAATGGTTAAAGTGAAATATACTTGAAAAGACATTTGAAGACCCGGAGATTCCAAACGTAAGTAATTTTCTAATGTGTTTCAGGCAGTTACATAAGATATCCTTGCTAAAATTCTAAACTCAAATTCAAACAATGATTAAAGGCTATCCTAAAGGTAACCAGATAATATGAATCGATTTCTGCAGGGCGGCAGATTTTTTATTATTATTATTATTATTTTAATAAACGTTACATAAAGTTGCAGAATGGTTATTGTTATTACTTTAAGAACTTCTAGTTAATGTTTTAGGATACTTTCGTCCATTTAGTTAAATATTTTAAGTAATACCAACCAGTCTTTCAGATCTCTTTAGACATAAATTTCTTAAATATTTGATATTATTTCAATTGATGAATATACGAACCTGTGTTAAGTTACTTCATAAATTACATTCTCCTAGAGCAATATCATGGTTAACACTGTACCATGAAAGAATTTCCGTAATCAACCCTCAAATTTGCGTTAATACGGCCAATGATACGTGGAAGTAACTGCCCGCCTTCTTCAAGAATGGATTTAATTTCAGTTCGACGAAATTTATTTGAGTTCAGAATAACAAGAAAGGGCACAACAAGTATTTATTTATTTTTTAAGAAAAGGTAAATTTAAACTTTTTTTTTTTTTTCATGAGAGAAGTGCCGAACGACTAAGGTACGTGGAAGATCTAAAGAGGCGTCTATGAAATATGGTGCGAATGGCAGCCTTTTTGAATATGTCTTCTTCTATCGTACTACATGAGTTAAAGCATAAGCTTGTCGTGCTGCATTAAAGGTCCTTTTATAAAGTTACTAACCTGATTTGATAATCTAAAAGACTTCATTTGAAATTATCTGTAAATATTTACAAAAAATATTCACCTTGTGTTAATTTTTGGCTGAAGTAATTATAAATACATGATACATTTGGACTTTTACGGGAATCTGCCTTTCAAATTTATATTTCTGTTAGTTGTAATTTTTACCGTAAATAGTTTTAGGCCGTACTGTGTTAATAATACATTCCGACCATGTTCTTACAAGCCCTGAATTTATAACTATTTATATGAATTGCAAAATATTTTGAAAGAAGCAATTCAATATCTAACTGGCTTAAATATATAAGTTTTAATTTTATACTAGAAAATTCTTAAATTAGTATCTGGTTTTTAATGATAATATTCAGAAGTAACTTTTTACATAGCATGAAATAGTTCTTTCTGAAAATGGAAAAGTAAATATTTTTATCTACTGTTATAAACAAAAATATTTGAGTACAGTATTATTTTTTTTTATTATTATTATATACATGCAGTTAAGAATAAAATTCCACGCTGTTTCCAACATTTTTAAATTGAACATTAAAGATTTAGTTTGTGTATTAATTTAGTCTTTCATTAATAAACTTCTCTTGATATTAGAGTAGAACTGTTGTATCTTTTTTTTTTTTTAAAGAATAATAAGGAATGAAAACATGTCTTTTGGATCTTAAAATATTCTTCTGTCAATTTTATTCAATTGCCGTAAACTTAACTGAAAAAACAAAAAAATTATCAGATAAATTTCATATTTTTATTTTTACTAAATTCATTGTTCAAAATAACATGAATTTAACATCTTGATGCTTTTTTTTTACTTGCTATGTTGCATCAGCTTAACGTAAGTACGTATTTGCAATAATAATAATTAATAACAGTTGTTAACACTGTTTCTCAATACTATACTTTATAAACTATTACTCTTTACTATGCTTGTCTTTCTTATTTGCTTCTTTCAAATATTCTCATACGCTAATCTATTAACATTTCACAGGAAAGGAGGTTAGCCTGCCACCTTCAGTGCCTGTTGCCATTAACACAGGCGCTACTCTCTGGGATTCTGCTCAGCCAGGCTCTTTCCCTGTATACATACCTTCTCCTTCACCGCTTCCTTTGACTCAGCTGCCATCGTCGACAACTCAAGAAATCTCACAGTCAAGTACGATTACACAGCAAGAGGCCATGCAAGTAGAATCATCTCAAACGACAACATTTCAGCAACAGACAACAACTTCCATACAACAACAACAACAACAATCAATGGAAGTAGAAATTTCTCAACAATCATTTTCTCAATTATCGGAACAATCACAACAATTCCAAGAAACACAGCAACAGATTCAACAGGAACAAATTAGACAAATAGAGCAAGCACAACAACAACAACTACTACTACAACAACAGCAGCAGCAGCAACAACAACAGCAGCAGCAACAATTCACGTCCACATTCATTACGGAAATATCAGGAGATCAACAACAATCGGAGAGTCAACAACAAACTTTGCAACAAGCAATAACACAAAGCATACAAGAAATGCAGCAACATGAACAGCAACTAAGAAATGAGATATCATTGTTGACCACACAACAAAACTATGCGGAAAGTTCTGAATTTACTCAGAGCCAATCATTAACAGAATTTCAGCAAGGGGAACAATATTCACAAGAACAATATGAAAGTGGCGTTGTTTACGAGACACGTCCAGTCAAATCTATCATTAAAAGTTTTGAGGAATGTATTAAACCACCAATGAAATACAGACAGGTTAGGCCACCACAAGATCGTACGAAATTCCCACCAGTACAACCACCAAAAGTACTGAAAGGTCCAGCCAGTCAGTATTACATCTCAAATACTACAGTTCAAACGCGAGAATTCCAAGAACCAGAGCTTGTTCCTCAATTTGATGCGATTTTTATGACTACCGAAATAGACGAAGCTTCTACTACTCAAGCGAAATTTCTCAATGAACAGCGATCAATGGTAACACAAAATATCAGTCAAGAAACTGTTCAACAACAAGAAACATCAACAACTACGACAAGTGAACAACAAATTACACAACAACAAGCAACATCAACTACAACAAGTGAACAACAAATTACACAACAACAGACTGTAGAAAGACAAATTGAAGAAACAAGTACTGTAGCGATACAACAAGAACACGAACAACAACAGCAGCAGCTACAACAACAACAACAGCAACAACAAAAAACACTAGCACAACAATTTAAGGAACAACAACAAATGCTAGCTCAGGAGTTTATGCAACAACAACAACAATTGCAACAATCACTGCTTCAGAAAACAGAACAGTCTTCATTAGAACAACAAAGACAAGAGACAGTTATACAACAAGAACAAATTACACAACAATCTCAAGTAGAAATTCAAAAATCTGAAATTAGTCAACAACAATCTATACAACAATGGGAACAAAGTGTTAGCAGCGAACAGATATCCTCTTCCGCATCCCTTCTTATGACTTCAGACCAAGCCATTGAGGGGTCGCAACAGCAGCTTATAGCTAATATAGCAGGCAAGACCTGGTTATTCTATTTTAGTCCTTTCCCCTGCAATCTGACAGAAAAAAAAATCAATTCTCACTGCATGGTGTTTGTACTAATTGTGACATTTTCCTGTTGCTTTGATATTTTTTTACGGATTACTAAAATAGTATATGCATCTCTGTAATAGCCAAATTTAAGACAACTAAACATATTCTGGTGATTTTTGTGCATGCTTCAAATCATATCTTGGATTGTGGTCAGATAGAAGCGACGATCAATGGTTTATATTATTTTTTCAGCTTTCCAAATTGAAATTCAGATAAAGTATTCAAAATCGTAAATATGTTAGCATCTAACGTTGTTAAAAATGTCCACGTGTCACCATCTCGTTCAAAATAAATAGAAAACCTACCTCGTATATATATATATCAAATAATTCATAATCCCACAATATTTCGTAAAGTTCACTGTACTTCATCATAAGACAGAATCATAAATTTTAAACATGGGAATGTTCCTCTTTAGTATTTAGGATAATTCTATTTATCATTACATTTTTACAATTACTTTTATGCCCTGTAACATTATCTGGATATCCTTGACACTTGTTCTACTGTTCGCTTGACAATTTCTCTTCAAAATTAATCAGGAACATTATGTAAATGATGATATTTTCTCAAATAATGAAAAGTTGTTGAAAATTTTCCTTACTAAATACGAAAGCCGTACAAGTTGTTCGCTTTTCTAAGGATTAAGGTTAACTACGGCGTAGTAACTAGTGTAATGCCAATAACAAAGCGGAACTTCAATGAATGGAAATATGTTGATCTTTTAGGACAGACTTGATGTTAAGAATGATAATTATGCCTTTCTTATATATAGGAGTCCGTTCTCTTATTCGTACCAAAACCTAATACAGAAATTATTTTGGGGTTAATCAGAAATTGCTATAAGCAGTGTTAGATTTCTGCTGTTTCCAGATAGAGAAAAAATTTACTAAGATATTGAGTCCCATATTTCATTCATGAATCCCGAGCTAGCATATGTACTGTATTTTGCAGAGAAATTGCAATCCTAACTATCCCCCCTACATTGACTATTCGCGATACAAATGAATTATTTCAATGTAGCTATGTGTTTGATGTATACGTTTAAAGATAAATTTCGTGCAAAGAAATGCAAAGAAACACTTCCATAAATAAATTACCATTATAACAATGAGATGTATGATGTACAACGTGGAATTCGCTGAATATATATATTTAACTTTTACAGGTAGGATGAATATAATTATGGTTTAACTTGCAGATCAGGAGCAAGGAAGTTATAATTGACATATAGAGTAACCATGTCACATCACTGGATATAAATATAAAATTATATTACAAATATATGCCCAATGTCTGTGTAAATGTTAATTTTTTTGTTTTAGAATTTAGAATTTCATTTGAAAGCCTTTAGGCAACTTTGGCTTAGACCGTATGGATGATGATTGGTGGAATGAAGAAGTGGAAGGAAAGAGGAGAACCCCGAGAAAACCCACATGTTGCACGGTGTTTTTCCACCACAAAGCCCACATGGCACGAGCAGGGAAAATTTCTGTGTATTAATGAATTGAACAAGCAGTTAAAAGACATTTCCATCAAAGTGATCTGGTAATCTTATATTTTCAAAATACCTTGTGAAATAGTTTGGGTTAATGCATGGGATAGTTTATACTACTGTAAGGAATGTAAAAAGTTATTTTAATTGTGAATGTAAATGGGAAAAACAAATTTTTAAAGAAATGACGTAATAGGATGAATAAGTGGAGTCTCTTTTCCTTCCATAGTATTTGCGTAATCATAATAATTAATTTTATTATATATTATTACTCAGTAGCCAAACGAACCACTTGGTCGTTGAAATGTCTGTCAAAAGTATGTAAATTATGTAGTATATATGCTGATCGCTACGCCAAGTGCTTGAACATGGCATTTGAAACATTTTACCATGTCACACTCTGATGGAATATGAGTGTTTTTCTTTTCTTCTTTCCATTGTTTTTTTTAAATATATATTGTTTCACATTATTCATTGGATTATGTTTGATTTTACAGTGTTTGTCAATCTTGTTTTCTATATTTTTTTTCGTGTTCCCTTTTGTACAAATTGTCAGCGCTTTTTGTTTAAATTTTTTTGCTGTTTTTGTTCTGTGCCCTGTTTTGCTTTTTTACTTGGGTTGCTGTTACTGATTATTGTGGTTTTTATATCGACCTATGGTGACTCAGTTAATTGGATTTTGTTGTCTTTTTAGAGCTTTTTGTCGGTCTTACCCCTTGCATTGTTCCGTGCTGTTTTTCTAATACATTTTTGTGTTTTGTTATTTTTTTACTTCATTGTTATATTTTGAATTTGAATTTTATCTATGACCTTTAGGTTCAATTCATTGCTATATATATTGTTTATTATTTTTTGCTATATTATCATCTTTTCCCCAAAGACAATGTGCTTGGCTATACGCTATGCGCTAAAATATAAATGTTTCTTATAACAAATGTTACACCAATAAAATAATCTCGAACAAATTTAGTTGAAAAGTATCTCAGAAACAACTGAAGGAATATGAAATATGAAATAAATCAGTAAAATATAGAAACAAGACAAAAAGACAATTTCTTTTGTTTGTATATATTTTGTTTAAGACCTTCACCTGAATTTAGCATTCAGTCTTTCAAAATTAAATGTGTCTAACAATAAGAACAATTTCGGATTCATAATAAGATTTTTTTTAATCTGTTATGTGAATCTAGGTTTGTTCGTAGTGCCGTTGCATGATTCTTTCATGTAAATTGAAAATACATAAATTAGATTAGTAGTATTCAACCTTTGATTGGTACATAAAGTTAAATAAATGTCTAAATACATCCAATCCTTTATTAATTTTTATAAGATATTCAATTTAGTACTCAAAATCTTTCAGTTTTCTTTGTTTTAATTTCTTATTTAATATTATATTTGACTTAATTTATTTTGTATTTAGTTTATAGACTATACATAACTTAAATTATGCTCCGGCAGCTTTTGGGGCCTTAACATTTTTTAAAAGAGATTGTAACTTGGAATATGCGAACAAAACTAGGTGATTATTGAACTAGGTAATGACATTTGCATTGCCCAGTTTTCCTATATACACACACACAAGTTTTTCTATTTTCCCAACCAAATTAACTGTCATATCTGGCAACGAAAAGAGTGCTGTAACTTTGGAAATGAGAAAACCACACGGTTGGAAGTGGTAGATATATTTGCAGAAGAACTTAGAATATGCAATAATGTAGATTAATCTTATGGTACTAAATTTATAATATCTTATCCACTACTGCAGGAGTCCTAATCAACAATTTTGTTTTCACTGAAATTTCTTTCTCGTTGCTATCACCTAACATGGAGTACTTTGAATTTAAAAAAAAAATACTCTGAAATCAAAATCAAATGTAGCACATATCAATTCGTTATAAAGACTGCTAAAGATGTTTTACACATACATTCAAAATATGTGATGTGAATATTAAATACGAGAGAAATATGAACGGAAAACTAATCAAAAGAAATAATATATATTTTTAAATTGTGGCAACGCTGTTTTTTTTTTTTTAATGAAATATATATTTTTTTCTTCGAGTTTTATGTCATGTATCTTTTATTTTGTATTATGTCTTAAAATTGTTTCTGTTTTTCGTTGTGTTCTGTTTTGTGTATGTCTTGTTGGAGTGCTTTATTAAATATCCTGGAAGATTTATTTGTTATTTAAGTAGCAGCGATAGACAGACACCTGTGATTTATTTAAGTGTGCAGCTATGGTTTTATTTGCAACATTTCAATTCCTGAAGAATTCGGAATTCTTGAATGTGTACATGTTGAAGCTAATGTATTTCTTCACGATGTTGCAACTTCTTAATATGTTGTGATTTTATTCCCTAATTGACCAACTTTAAGAATCGCTTTTTAATAAATTGAAACATAAATGAAGCTGCTATATTGGCAAATTAAAAAAGTAAAGAACGAACAAATAGTATGTATTTTGTTGTTAAATATAATTTACTTTGCTATTCTTAACGACCATAATCAAAGTGTATCTTTGCTATTATATTGATTTAGCTAAAGTGAATTTAAGCCATTGAACATAGTTTTGTGCAATTCTGTGGAAGCACATTTTTCAAGATTGAATGCTGAAGTAATATCATATATTGAGTGGTGGTAGACTTCCATTAAGTATACCAGTGAACGAAACAATAGTGGATTTTATTGTCATCTCATTAAAGGGATTATTTATTCAACCTATTTGATCCTTCTGTTTCGTATATGGTAATAGTTCAGTAGACGATCCTTATCATCAATTCAGAAATACTCTACCCAAACCTACTAAGAGATAGAATTGTAAATATCTTCAAAGTTAAGTTGTATAAAGAAATATTGATCATAGCTTCACTCCTGTTCGTGATTGCTTTTTTTTAACTCTGCATCAAAATAAACATTTTTGCAGAAATCTTAAAATCTCCGCGTTGAAGAGAAAGCATTAAAGAAACAATTTAAAGAACAATTGAGAAGCGTAATTGGAAAACTGAAAGTGCCGAAAGAAAATTCCTCAGTTGACCATTAGTAATTGCATATTTTCCACTAAAAGAAGACAGGTTCTATTAAACATTTCTTGACCTTTCTCAGTTAAAGTTTTCAATTACTGATATATTATAAAATGTTAATAAGAAATTTACTTCAAATAAGTATTTCTGAGTTATTTCGTTCATTATCCTTTTTTATTTTACAGTGTCTCCTCTAATATAAAGATGGGCCAATTTTCTTCCGAAACGTCGTGAAATTATGAGTACCTCAGTGTTCTTTCAGGCAAATTCTGTTTAATTACAATCAAAAGTTTAAACATTTTATTTAGTTTGTTTTCAGTAGTATAACATACACGATATACAGAGAACATACAAAATACACATGTCCACGTAATACATCATTGTTCGCCTGAAGAAGCCTTTCATAAAAAGATGAAAATTACTTAGCGAAAGATTTTTTTTTCGTTAACAAGGGAACAATAAGTATTTATATTTGTTACTGTAAGTTTAATTTCTAGATAAATAAATAGGATTTAAATTTATTGCTGAGCCCTTAGACGGACTGTTTAAAGCATCCATCACTTTCTCTTTCTTGCTAATCAGTATATGCTCGCTGTTCAAACAAATGGTGCAGCTATACTTTTATGTAGCATGGCATAGAGTTTTCTGAGAATGTGTATAAAATTACTTTTTTGCATACTATCCAACTTTTATCAGGGCTGAACATGAATTTTCACTGACTATGGAATAATGATATGAAATTTCAGCACCCATCAGTGTATTGAATTTATAAAAATTAGATAATTGTGTGCATTCACTGCCTGCACGTATTACGGTATGCGACGCACATGATGTATAAAGAAAGTAATCATGGAATAACATTTCCCCTTTTCGATGACGTATTCTATTGCTTTAAATACTTATGTACCATCCACTAACTACCAGTGTGGTTGCCTCTCTGCAGGGATAATCTTATGGCGGTTGTCATGACAACAGAAGTCTCTGACGTCATAAGAAATAATATATTAACTTGAAACATATACATGTGAATCTAATTACTCATATTGTTGTTCAAAATGCAATTGTCTTCTTTAGTTTTCGTGATGTTCGTCCATAAAAGTTTTTCTTTTTTCTTTGTTTCAGAACTGGCTGCACCAATTCAACAAGAAACAAGCTTACAGCAACTTCCTCCACTTCCAACCATCGAGTCACAAAATATTTCACTGCACAAAACGAATTTGAATGTAACGAGTTTCAACAACTACAACACAGCACCTCGTGGTTGGGGTCAAGGATTGGAATTTTACAGACCTGTAACTTTTTCTAAAATAGGTTAGCAACAACAAAACTTGACAAGAAAAGAAAAGAAGTAAAACAAACAAGCATTCAAGGAAGAGGAAAATGTTGTTTCTTCTTTCATTTGATAATAAGAAAAATAAAATGAAAGATGAATAGATCAGAAACTTCAAGGACTTTAAGCCAAAAAAAAAAGAAAATGTGGAATTTACCTGTGGTTTACATGTGCACCAACAGCCCTTTAATGTGTGACTGTGCCTGTAAAGATGCACAACTTTTTTTTTTCCTGTGGAAGCTTGCCTCGTGGTGTACATTTTACGAGATATGTGATGATGTACATATATACCACATATGTATATATAATATCTTAGTGTGACTGTGGTCTTTTATTCCTCATTTGTGTATATACTTTCACTTTCAAAAAAAAAAAATATTCTCAATCAAATTATCAGATCTTTTTCTGTTTTAGGCTCAAGTCAATCTGAATGCAAAGTTACAAGTTTAATTATGTTTTTTTTTTCGAGTTTGTATTACATATAACACAGTCTAGAGTGTCAGCATACTACAACAATGCTTAAAACGAACTAATGTTATTATTATTATTTTTTTTTAATGTATACGTTGCTAAAATTTTCAGGTATAAGTTAGGATCAATTATGTAAAATATAATTTGCATAGACTAGGGTTGTGAATGCTTCATGTTTTTTTTTTTTTTTTGTTCCTCAGAAGATATTAGGTAAACTAAAGTAGGCCAAAGTTTTATACCAAATTGAATAATACATCACTTGGAAATTATAGCAGTAGCCTACTCTAACAGACAAATAAAACAAAAAAAAATTTTTTTTACTTCAAGACTAACATTTTATGCTAATCTGTTGCAGAAAACAGCAACGAAAATTTTACGAAGGCAGCTACGATGTTTTTGTATTCTAGTGTTTTTTTTATAGTTATATTTTTAAAGTTCATACTGGGGCTGTAGTTGTTTTAACATTGCCCTAAGCATGAAGAAAATAAAACCAATGCACGTGAAATAAAGCTCAACCTCTGAATGGCGTGTAATTGTTTGAATAGCGAGAAAAAAAAATAGTTCCACATTGTAGTTAAAAATACAAATAATCTGTAAAGATATATAAATTCATATTCCTTGTGGAACCCATTTCTGTAACAGTTCATTCACCAGAATCTGTCAGATATGTTGTATGTTCAAACTATTATTTGTATTTAAAAGGAAAAAAAAAGAATAATCTGTAAATACCCAGAAATTTGTTACATCCGTTGTTATGGACTTGTTGAATCAGACCAGTGTATGATGACTGTAGGATTGTTTTTTTCTAACTTCATCAAACTCATTGTTATGTTCAGTCTGGTCACACATTGAAGTCTGTTGTAATAAAGTGTTAAAAGTATTTTGTTTCACTATTTTTCTCGTTTTATCCTTCATATTAGAACTCAGAAGATATAATAAGGAGCGTGATGATGAAAGGAGTCTTAGTAGACGGTGTTGGTGTTTGGTAGATAATCTAAGGTTATTTATTGCGTATTGTTGTTGAAGATTTTCACTTTCACATATTGAGACGCGAGACTTTTTCTCTGTTCATGATTCAGCACCGCCATTAAAATTAAAAAGTTCTGATCTATGTATCAGATATGATCTATGTATCTTTGAACTAGTCTCACCAAGACCCTTCGAAGACATCCCTTATACCTTCTTAGCCTAGTAATTACGGCGTAGAAAGTTGTTGACAGACGAACAGACAGAGATGATCCATGCAGCTTTCAACTAGTGTCGCTGAGACCTTTCGAACGACACCTCAACCCCTTTCCTAGCCCTAATAGCACGGACTAAAGGAAAATATAGACATATCGTCCACCTATTTTCGTCTGCGCTAATATTAATGCGTTTTTGCTTAAGAGCCAATGATTTTGAACCCTGTCGTTAGGTGGCTCTGGGAGCTAGTACTGAAAAGAATCAGCAACTGAAACTAGTTGCCAGAGACACCCTAGATGCGGGGTTCAAAATCATGTACTTCTTAGCGCAGACGAAAATAAGTAGGCAGTACAAGTCTATGCTAGTAGTTTCTGGATTGAAAGTTGTCGACGTACTATGCATCTTCAAACTAGTCTGGGCACCTTTCGAACGACACCTCAATCCCCTTCGTAGTTGTCGACGGACGAGGGAACAGACGAACATAGCGAAAGCTTCTCACCTTTGCTGGTGCTGAGGTATAAAACAAACTAACAGACTATGGGTCATGTACTTGAATCCGAAGTTCATTTGTTTCTATCACCGTACAAATTGTAGTCTGCGTGTATGACAAAATTATAGCTACTCCTAATCAACATACAGTCGACTCCCGATTTACCTGGGGTGGGAGGCTTAACCGGGTAGGGGCTTAACTGGTGCTCGTCAAAAAGGAAAATATTTACAAATATCGCAAGAATCATTAGCAAGCATGCAAGAACCATCACCAGGTTTTTGCGTACGTACGTATTTTCCTTTTTTGTTTGTTGATACAGTTGATTTGAAACTTAATTAAAGCCCAGTTTCTAACAATATAGTACAGGTAAATGGCCATGTAGCATTTTCCTATTCATTATTTACTGGTGATGTCATTGGTGTTCCTCGGTTTTCTCCCTATCTTTGGATTAACAATGATTTTGAGTTAACCGTGGATCTCTCTCTCTCTCCATATTACCTCGGTAAATCGGGAGTCAACTGTATTCACAATTATAGCCTATAAATTAATGAAGAATACATTTTATTATAGAATTACTGTAGAATAAATTTATTTCTGAAAACAGTATAAATCATGTCTACACTATTAAAAATTTTGTTCACAAACAGGAAGAAAAACAATAATAATGGTGTAATTCCTTTTTTTTCACAAGAACCTTGGGTTAATTTCAATAATACTGGTGTTATTTATAAAATGAAGGATTATATCGAAAATTAGCACACAACTAATTGTAGAGGTTTTATGAATGCTTATACAAACATTTCGTTTTAGTACCAATTAATTTCAGTAATAAAACTCACAACGATAAGGGGAGAAAAAGATTTAAAGTTTGTCTCCGAAAACAAAAGGTTTAATCGTTTTGCAGTTTAGCTTATTGACCTTAAAATCAATGTTCAATTCAACTATGGATCGTACAGGGTGCGTTCTCTTTCCAATGCATAGAGTCATTGCTGGAGGTTTTTTCTCACTGACTTTATCGAATTTACTAAGGTAAGAAGTCAAATTCGAAATGTACGGGTCCACGGAATGTATAGGATATTTACTAAATGTCCCAGCTTTGCATCCGCCAAGCTGAAATAAATGAAAAGAAAAAATATATTAAGGTAAATTTTAAATGTGAGGCTTGGAGCAGAAACGGTATAACCCACATTAAAAAATTGTTTACAAGCAAGCATACTGATGGGGAAGACAAAAGTTATGATTTGTTTTCCTTTCAGGGGGTCAAAATATGTTCACATGCAAATTTTGTCAACCCGAGCGCAATTGGTTTGGGAGATATTGATGATACAATAGTCAAATTGTCTGTGGAGAGTGATATAAAAGTGTTGAAATACCATTATACTTTTAAATTGCTGAAAGAAATGTAAAGCAAATACATAGTAATTGGGTACCGAGTGGGAGGGTATGTTCTTCACGGCTTCCATCTTGAAGTCCGCCATATTGAATCTCGATTGATTTTCTTAAATGGGAAGGGGGTCGTGTAATATGTCATTCTGGGCTAGAATTTTACGGGAAATACGTTTCTGAATTCAGTTCTGTCATAAATGTAATATTGTAAGAGATAAATATATGTGACGCTACCATGGGTAATGATGCAATGGCCTGGAAACCCCTA
>JAGDQP010008263.1:26388-63712 GCA_022664845.1 Lepisma saccharinum
ATCCATAGTATTCAAAAGAATTGTCCGCCACATACACATGAATCTTCTTATCCCAATGTTCTCAACCAAAATATTTATAAAAATGGTATTATGATTATGCACCAACGTGTAAATAATGTAGTAAGAACAAAGTTGTGGTATTCTCCTTACCAGTTTCCCGGGAGATGGTGGAATATACGGGTTTTTTACTTTCCTTGGATCCTTCTTAACATTATAGAACGTTGGGCCACCATCACCTTTAAATGGATTGGGATTAAAATAAGGCTGAACATGGGTCATACTATAAAATGGTCCCTTGAGGATGCCTTTCTTGGATTCATTGTATAAGAGCTTCCGTACGTTAATGAAGTCCGTATAAGGCTCAGTCCTAGAAGTAAAAAGAAATGTACTGGTATTTCAAACCATCCTAGTTATATATATTTATTTTATTCGTGCTACAAATAAGTATAAACCTACCTACATATCTTAGCTTCTTCTACGAGGGTTGATCGAAAAAATTCGTAGTACAAGAGGCGTGTTCTGTGACTCAGACAGAATATCTGCAGTTTTCAGAAAACTTAGTATTAGACAGATATTTGGTACACTTTGTATTTTTCTTTTTAAATGTTACTCTCAAACCCGTGCAGTTAGGCTACCAAATTGCATCTTGTTATCGCAAAAATCTTGTCTCGTAAAGTGACCATCTCTTTCCTTCCCTCCGTCTCTCCCATGTGACGAAAAATCAGTAAAAAAAATGAGCACAAAAGTTTTCTAGATATACATGAATTAGTATAGATAAAATAAAAGAATAAAAGCTAGATGAAACAGTATACCGGGTTATCCAATAAATAATGTTGTATGTGCGACATGTGTACCATGGATAAGGTTCTACAAAAATGGCGGTTTCAGTCGCAAGGCACAGCCGTACTTTCTCAATATTTTTTTTCTCTAATAGAAAAGATACACATTTAGAAGGTAGCATGTATGATGATAAATTAAAAGACAGAACAGCATTCAGAGAATTCGATAAAAAGGTCAGTAATAGTAACTTTCACACCCGAAAAACTAAAATAATTGCCTGCAATTTCAGACACAGACCTACTATACCTACCCAATTCATCAACAGAATGACGTCAAATAGAATTCCCTCCTGGCCTGATATCTAGTGTTAGAAACTGAAAGCAGCGGAGAAAATTGCAATGTTTCACTGTGTACCATGTCTCACTGTGTACAACTCTCCTCTACTAACTGCAGAAATTACAATATTTTTTGGCACAGTGCATTACAATAGGTTTAAACACACACAGAAAATAAACATCTAAAAGAACGGAAATGATTTAAATGTGCTGTCTTAATCAATTTGCAATATTACTGTTAACAATGTTCATAGGTTGCCAGATATTGTAATTACGTTAATTTACATAGCATGAAATATTTTCGATACAATTTAAAAACCTTTTCCTTATTTCCGAAATAGTTTCTTTTCTGAAAAGTGATAGAAAAACATTTCTTAAAATATTTTCTTTCATACTAGCAAGAATTTTAACATCAGGGCATGATCAGGAGTTTATTTTGTAAATATTTCCATCACTGACTTTTTTTTAAAAAATACATATAGTTCACAATATATATTATTCCAGTCTTGTTTCATACATTTGTTGGAATGTGCTTGAAAAAAATACATGCACGTGTTTTGTCAACATGTATAATGACACTTTTGATAAACACATGTTAAACAACATTAGTCCATTTTGAAGTTTATCAACACAGAATTTCAAGGTTTGACCATCGAGCTCTACGTTAACGATACTGGAGTGACTCTTTATAGTGTTGAAAGATAGACGCCAGAGCAAATATTTAAACTCGTTCGTCCACTTCCAGTCTAATCCAACGTGGACCAAATTTTCAGCTCTCAGTTTTATACGCTTCTTATCGCTGTATGGCCCGTTTTTATTTAATTGTTAATTCCTAAGTTATGCATATAATAGTATACCGTACACTGCAAATAATATTTACGTTTTTTGCCAGAATGAAGACATAAATCAAAAAGCGAACCACACAGCGATATCAAGCGTAAAAAACTGAGTTAGAACCGTAAATTTGGGTCATATTGGTTAAGACTGGTAAGTGTCCTCCCCGTTTCTTGACATCATGTATTCATGAAATGTTCAATGGGAGCAATCAGTCCAGTATCGCTTTCGGATTGAGGTCATTGGGCTTAACCCACAAAGTCAATCAAAATAATCATAGTTTCGGAATAGCAAAGAAGCTACCAATAATTTTCACCGTTTTAGGACAGTTCTCACCAACACGTACACGAATAGAAATTTGTGCTAATGTAGACTCACCATATCGTAACACATTCATCCTCTGAACACCTACAATTCTTGGTTATACTGTCATATCTCCATAGGATTTTAATAGGAGGTACGACAATATAATCTTCAGGAGTCGAAATGTCCGAAGAAGATTGTTTATAAACTTGTAAGAACCGTCTTTTCATGCTCGCGTTAGCCGCCTGGTTTGCGTGTGACTTCTATAAATCGCCAATAGAAATACTTAAACACGTGTTTTAATTGGTTATTCGGCCAAATCGCAAACGATGAACTCAGCTAGTACGTACATGAAAAGTTGGTCTTATTCGACACTCTTAAAATAGCTCAACGTCATTAGTTTTGCTGATCTCTTAATCTTTACCGCATTACCAACCCTTCTGTTGCGTCAGATTCTGTACGGTCGCCATGAGGTAAACTAACGGAAGTGACATGATGGATTTTGCTAGTCCATTATAACAACATGCATCAAAGCTTTTGTAAGATACAAGATTATATTTGCAAGGTAGGAGTATTACTAAACTGCTTATGAGCTGTTTGCAACATTGAAGGTCGCTGCTGACGCGTACAGTGAAGAAGCGGTAATTTAATAGTTTTAACATTTGAATGACTTATTGCAAAAAGGTACCTGATTCACTTTTGTAAAATTCTGAGAAAAATAAGAAAAACCTTATAAATTTTATAGTGTAACAAACAATGGCTCAAATATTCAGCATAGTGAATAGTTTATTTTGCAACCCTCAGTGCGTCCAACTGCAGTGTGCTGCGAGAGACAGAGGAGATGAAAAATTTGTGACTTCGGTACCTTTCTGCAACAAAAGTGGAAACTGTTAGAAATAAGACGAGAAATATCCTACAAACGCCCGTTGTCTTGACTTTGCCACATAAACTAGGTTAGTTTAGGTTCTATATGCCACAGAAAATTATAGATTCATCAATTAAAGTACAGTATACTGCACTTTCTGGACTTTATTGTCGGTGTTTGAAGTACAACAATGTACGAGCTCATAAATTCATATGTTATTCTACATCTGAGTCTGTTTCATTGGTGCCTGTAGTGACCCACTGAAGAATATCTTCATAAATCCTTTGACGTCGTCTGGTACATACGACAAGGCAGTTCGTATGTCCTTCAATTTAGTTAGCTTAACCGGTATCCGTGCAACTGGGAACGTACGTGGCGTAGAAATTACAATTCTTGCACCTTTGGACAGACAGACGGTGTGAAAGGTCAAATCTTTGGTGAATTCGGAAACTTTGACAGTACCCTTGTGTTCAACACAATATTCAAAGTAATGATACTTCGAAATCTGAAATTACTGCCTGTTCTTGTAGGAACATATGGTAGTTCCCACAAATGCTTTTTTTTTTTTTTTTTGACATGAGGTCACCACGTTGCGAAATAATGTTACTGCTATCACTAAGTTCGACAGTATTTTGACAGCTCCGAGCCAAGTTTATTTTCCACACAGTTATTTCTCTTTCTGTGTCTAAAAGGACCAGTGTTCGACTGTCCGTCGCTACAGAGTTAGTGACTTAGATACTCTTCTGCACTAAGGTACAATTTCCAATGCTCATTTTCTTGGCTATAGCCCAATGTGACTGACGTCCTGTCTGCACTAAAAGATGTGTTTGTAACTAGGGAAGTCAAAAATATCATTAACTCAGGTCCCTTTCTGCAATAAGCCATTCATGTGTATTTTTGTAAATTATCCTGTTTCGAACTTGGATGATTTTCTATGGCATTAAAGTCGTAATCATGCTATTAGGTTAAATCTCAAAATTCGTCGTGTTTTCGCATAAACACACAAGTGTCATTTTGTAACACTCTGTACGGTACATAATAAAATCAAATAATTGTAAATCTGCTCTTCATTTGAGATTTATCTTTTTTCCTTTTAGGAATGAAAAAAATAGAATAGAAGTTGTAAGCATAACTGTTAGATAGAATAGAAGTTGTAAGCATATACAAGTTCAATACATAACTGTAGCTGTACTTTAGGCAAGATAAGATTACTAAATACAACGTTTCTTCATGTTTTTCTACACGAAATTTATGGCATTTAATATTACAAACTGCAGCAAGTAATTTTACATCAATACACGTACATATCAACATGCACGGCAGTGCATGAGTCAAGTTCTTCACGTCAGAAAACGTCAGCACTGCCAGAAGCATGTTATACAGGAACAAGAGTTTATGGCAAAATCGACGATTTGGGGACCCCGTAAGAAAAAAGATGTTGAAGATAGGAATATGAGCTTTTGCCGTTAAGGAGATATGGTAAATATGTGCAGATGTACAAAATTTCATATTCGTATCTCAAACTATGTTCTAGTTGTGGACCCCTGAAATTGCACATTTTAGGCTAACTGACTCACTCACTCACTCACTCACTGACTGACTCACTCATCATATTGTTTAGGGTGTTTGGAGTAAGCTAGAAACATGAAATTTGGTATGAAGGTAGAGGATGATAAGTAGATAAAAGAAAAATTCCGACATTTTAAAAAGGTCGCCATCTTGGATTCAAAATGGCCGCCAAACCTAAAATTTCAAAGAATACACAGCCTAAACAACTAAAGATAGAACAGTGAAATTTGGTATGAAACTACATCATTGATAGCAAATTAAGAAAACTTTTTAACATTTTGAAAAAGTCGCCATTTTGGATTCAAAATGGCCGCCAACCGTAAACTTTTAAAGAATACACAGCTTAAACGGCTGCCGCTAGAATAATGAAATTTAGTTTGACAGTACAACATTATTAGTAGATTATGAAAATATTACAAAATATCTCTAAAGACGCCATCTTGGATCCAAAATGGCGGGCGTCATCAATCCATTTTCCAACTGCTTGAGCCAGAGATACGAAATTTGGCATAATGATGTATTATCAAGAGTAGTTTAGGAAAACATAACAACGTTTTAAAAAATTCACCATCTTTGATTCAAAATGGCAGCTGAAATACCATTTTTCACATCGTTCGAGATAGAGAAATGAAATTTGGTATGACAGTGTATCATCACGAGTATGTCACGAAAATATAAGAAAACGTTAAAAAAGTGTCCATCTTTTATCCAAAATGCTCGCCTAAGCCCTACTTTATAACGACTGAAGCTAGAGAAACGAAATTTGGTATGAAGGTGTACCATTACGAGTAGGTTAGAATAAATTCGGCTCGTCTCCCCTACTAGGGTACAGTTCCCAGCTGGAGCCTGATTGCGATAAAGGGGTGCGCCCCAGCGAGGCCATCTTGGAATTCTGGGGGCAGCGCCCCAATGAGGCGAAGCGAGTATATACATTACACAAGTGTAAAAAGCTGCGAAATACAAGCAAAAGCACCAGGGGTGCAAACTGTCCAGTCAACTCCTTCAACCTTAAAAAGTGGTGAAATGGAATATGGATGAGCCTAGTTCCTCGCGCCAACTTCCAATACTCCTGCGTGTCCCACCAAGTTTTACTCGTCACAAACGTTAGCACTGCCAGGAGCATGTTATACAGGCAGAATGTGGAAGTTTCCCCATTCGGACGCAGCGCTCTGGAGTATGAGGGAATATCTGCATCATGTGGCGCAGTGCACTGCAGATTCTGGTTGTGATAAAAAGACGCAGTTCCTCCAAACTCCTCAAGTTCGATGCGCGGCCTGCCGTGGGATTCTTGGCGCGGCGACGCTAGCGAATCGAGGGGAGTATCAACACGTACGGGAGTGCATGCAGCCGAGTTCCGCGTGTCACAAAACGTCAGCATGCTATACAGGAACAAGAGTTTATTGCGAAATCAACGATTTTGAGGTTCTGTAAGAAAAAAGATGTTAAAAATTGAAATATGAAATTTCGAAGTATGACGGTATATCATCACTAGTAGATTACAAAATATCTGCAAAGACATCATTTTGAATCCAAAATGGCTGACTTCATAATCCATTTTCCAGAACGTTTGAACTAGGGATACGAAATTTGGCATAAAGGTGTATTAACAAGAGTAGTTTATGAATAATTTACATTTTTGAAAAATTTGTTAACTTGGATCAAAATGGCCGCACAAAAACTTTTTCCACACCATTCGAGCTATAGAAACGAAATTTGGTATGAAGGTGTACCATCACAAGTAGGTAACGGAAATGTAAGAAAACTTTTTAAAAATCGCTTTCTTTAATTCAACATAGCTGCCCAAATACCATTTTCCAAACCACTGAAGCTAGAAAAACGAAATTTGGTATGAAGGTGTACCATCACGAAAATGTTTCAATAAATGGATCAAACCACCGCTATGAGCGTTCAGCCCCCGAGGCGATATGGGAAAAGGTCTGCACAGCATGGGGCGCTGTCCCCAGAAAGTTTGATCACAATAAAGGGGGCATAGCCCTAAAATTTGAAGTTGGGGCGCACACGGAATTCTGGGGCAGCACACCCAGCGAGGCGAACCCAGAATATATATACACGTATAAAAAGCTGTGAAATCCGAGCAAAACACCAGATGATGTTCGAGCCTTAGGGTTGGTGGTGGTGGATTTTAGGACCGCCAGCAGGAAACAAATTTGCTGTATCATCACAAGTAGATTACAATAAATATGTCAAAGCTTCCCTATGTTTCAATAAATATCTCATTCCCACGGTTGGTGGGTATGGGAAAAAATCTGCAACATGGAAGCACAGTGTCCTGGAGAGTGGTTACGATAAAGGGGCGTATGTGCCCAAAAACTCGAAGTTGGGGGCGCAGCCAGCTACGGGGGGCGAGGACCTAAACGAGGCCGAGCGAGCGAGTATTTATATTATACACGTACAAAAAGCTGTGAAATCCGAACAAAAACACCAGAGGTGCAAAAAGTGGAGCCAAGTTCTTTAGCCCTAAAAAGGTGTGAAATGGGAGACGGATGAGCCAAGTTCCTTGGTGACACCATGTAACAGGAACAAAGGAACTTGGCGCGAAGTGGCAAGGTTCATGATCATCAAGCTCTAAGGGTGGTGGGGATCCTAAAACCCACTACGTCCACCGCCACCAACCCTAAGGCTGTTGCCAGCTCGCGCCAAGTTCCTTTGTCCCTGTTACATGCTGTCACTTGGCTCATCCGTCTCCCATTTCACACCTTTTTAGGGCTAAAGACTTGGCTCCACTTTTTGCACCTCTGGTGTTTTTGTTCGGATTTTAATATACTTACATATGTTCTGGGTATTTCGACATAGTAATATCAGCAAAACCAGGTCCTCCTTTCTTTGTTGGATTGGTGATGCAATTTGGTGGCTCTTTTCCAAGGTTCTCTTGTACAACTCTGTATTGGCCACGGTCCATTGCTTACAAAAGAAAACAAAACAATTACAGTTTGATATGAGTACTAATCACCCTATTAATTTTTGCTTGAAGTATTAAGTTTTTTGAATAATTAATTTGTGAATTATCATTTTACCTAAGATATTTGTGTAATGCATTTAATAAGAAGATGTACTTCTTTATTCATTCTTGATAATATGTGTATATACCAGGTGTATGCATAAGTAGTTTCCGGTTTACCTAAGAGATGGCGCCAGCGAAAAGTACGCAGCGTATTCATTTGATACATACGTCATTTTGTTCGTCTGACATTAAACTACAAACACACACAAGTTGAGTCCGCCAAACACTAGCGTCTTTGTTTTATCGTTCAGTGATCATGTCGAAGTTTGTGCCTGAGAAAGAACATTTGCGGCACGCATTGCTTTTCTTATTTAATCAAAAGAAAAAGGCTCTTGAAAGTCATCATGCTGGTAGAAACATATGGTAAACACGCTCCATCGATTAGAACATGTGAGACATGGTTTCGACAATTTGAAAGTGGTGATTTCAATGTGAAAGACAGTGCGCGCTCTGGTAGACCACAAAAGTGCGAAAACGAGTAATTGCAGGTGTTATTGGAGGATGACCCAACTCAAACTCAACAGCAATTGGCAAAAGCATTAAATGTGTCACAAGAAACAATCAGACGTTTACGAGCAATGGGGAAGATCAATAAACTGGGTAAATGGGTCCCACACGATTTGAATGAACGTCAAATGGAAAATCGCAAAGTCACTTGTGAAATACTGCTTCAATGCCACGAAAGAAAATCCTTTTTGTATCGAATTGTGACGGCTGACGAAAAATGTATTTATTTTGAAAACCCGAAGCGGAAAAAATCGTGGCTTTCACCTGGCGAAGCCGGTCCTTCAACACCAAGGCCAAATCGCTTCGGCAAGAAGACCATGCTTTGTGTCTGGTGGGACCAGAGCGGTATTGTGTATTATGAACTCTTGAAGCCCGGCGAAACCGTTAATGCACAACTCTATCGCCAACAAATGATTAATTTAAATCACGCATTGATCGAAAGACGACCGGAATGGGCCCGAAGACATGGCAAAGTGATTGTGTTACACGACAATGCGCCGTCTCACACAGCAAAAGCAGTGAAAGACACCTTGAAATCGCTTGGATGGGACATCCTTCCGCACCCGCCGTACTCCCCAGACCTGGCGCCATCTGACTATCACCTCTTTGCATCAATGGGGCACGCGCTCGCAGAGCAGCACTTCAGCAATTTCGAAGACGTTGGAAAATGGCTCGACGAATGGTTTACCGCAAAAGACAAGCAGTTTTTCTTGCATGGTATGCATCAATTACCTGAAAGATGGGCGAAATGTGTAGAAGCCGATGGCCAATATTTTGAATAAAACAAAATTAATTTCCCTTGAAAACTACGTGTTTTCTTTACCACAAAAACCGGCAAAAACTTATGCATACACCTGGTAAGTAATCTTACGTATATTTGATATGTGTTATTTCTATTAATCTTTCTTGTAACATTTTGGAGCGAAAATCAGTCGGTACGAAGATATGTTTTGTTTGAATATGATGTGGGTCAAGCGCGAATGTTTGAAAACAAGAACTTCGGGCGGATTCGTTCAATAACCAGCGGTCCGAAATAACAGAAGCTATGTATTTCTTGTAAATTCGCGGGAATTTGAGGAAATCATGGGGGTGTAAAAGCCAGAGCGGCGTGCTTTCCAATCTCTTGTATAACTGCGGCAAGCATGGAATGAAGTGGTAACTAAGCGACTGGAGAGGCCATCATAATGGCCCAAAGGATCCTCAAGATGTATGACAAAACTTAGTTAATTTTCCAGAACTCTCTCAGACGGGGTGCTACTCGGCGACGGACGTTAAAATCCAGCATCATAATATAATTTGTTAAAATTAAATTATCTGATTGTTGAGGGAAGATATTGACAAAGAGCAAGGCAAATAATTCAGGTTAGGCTAGATGCTATACCTGCAAAATTATTCATCTGTTCGACCTATTTGCAGGTGAGCCTGGCTGCTGTTTGACTCTTGACTGCATTAAGGCTGACTCACAAGGAAACTGGTCTCGGATAGTTGAACAATGGACACTGTGAGACCGTCTTCCCGTGTTGGCCTGTCTATTAATGTCATGTACATATCTGTGAAGAGTGGTCTCTGTAAAGAAGCCGGGAAGTCTTATTTTAAGCTTGAATAGTAACGTGCTACGATATACCCTTGTATAACTAATGGTGTATGGTCCTGGGTTCGATTTCCAGTGTGGTGATATTCATGAGTACTATTGTATTGTTCCTCAACAAAGGGTATTATTTGTATTTCACGGTCCCGATAGTTCGCTGGACGGGAAAGGACCAGGAACTGCATTGTGAGTGGATGTGGTAATCCGATGGATGGACGCGTCTTGTGCGGCTGCAATGTGTGAATCTAAGTAGTTTGTTTAAAGTATGATTCCACTAAGTAATTTCGATTATGATTAATTGAAAATACCGGTACATCAAGGCTAGTCGTACGTTTCAATTCAATCTTTATTCTTGCTTCTGACTGGTTATTAATGGCAGATAAGGTTGCAACACTGCAATATTATCGGCAATCGAGAAACTTAATCTGGAACTAAAAGCCACCGGCGTTGCGATTCCAATAAACGGGAAACCCCCTTAAATTTTTAAGTGTAAAATAGTAAATGTACATGATTGGATAGAGAAAAATCTAGTTTCTAGAATCGTTTTCTGAAAAGCGACTGAAATTTCTCAGTAACTTAGTTTCAAATTGTTACTCTCAATGTTGAATTTATTATAGTAAATTCGAATATTCAAATTAATTCCTACCATCTAATATATGGCCAGAGGAAAATATGAAATCAAGAAATTAGAATTGGTTAGAAAGGTATATTTACAATATACTCGACTAATAAACAGCTTACATAGCATTAAAACAATAAAGCAAGGAATTATCTACATTTTCAAATTAGAAGTTTGATTTTATCCTAAATAACAATACAAACAAACATGGCTGAATCGTATAGAATAGGCAAAGAATTTACTTCTTCATAATTATTTTTGTTCTGCAGTCTTTTAGGTCATTACGCCTCCATACCGACCGGTGAACAGTAAGGTACCTTCAAATGGAATGTAGACGCAGACTTTGGAAGTACAAAACGTTTTATGATCATATATGTGATGACTTGTGGGCACTTTATGCGTGTCGTAGGCTTAAATAGGTCAGGAAACTTTTTCCCCATCTCTCTCTCCATACTTACATAGATATAGTTAAGCACAAACTGGAGAAGATCCCATGATTACTGTTACTAAGTCTGTAAGGAAACCTACCATGGTATACACTTAATGTCCAATCCATACACTTACGTTGTGGGACAAGTTATTACGCGAACAGCTGCTCATTATCTTGTAAATGATCTTTGTTTGGCGAACAAACATAGATGAACTGTTCATGAATCCACATTTGTAGATCTATCAAATGTCTGCACATACCCCCCTTTTTATCACATGATGGAAATACGAATAAAGAAAAGGGTCTCGAAAGTCCTCATTGTTCGGAGGATAGAACGTAGCTGGCAATGTTAGTTGTCAGTCCTTCAGGAAGTCAAAGTATCAAAATGCTCGGGTTCGGAATACCCAGAAAAACGAAACTGTAATAAGAGAGGACACGCATGTGACGACCCTGAAATGCCAATTACTCTCTGCGGAGGACAAATGACAAAACCTGGAGAAAGAACTTGGCACGATTAACTTGGAAACCAAAGGATTGGAAGAAGTGCGGAGGAAGAACGAAGAACAATTGGAACTACGATCAGGATAGACTATATATTTAAAAGAAAAGGAAAAGTTTAAAAATATTAGGGGGTTCATTCTGTAATAAATAAAACCCTGAAGACATCACAGAAAATGGCAAGACATTTCAGATAAACTTGCAAGAGTAGTAATCAAGATAAACAAAAGACACAGTATAGCGATTATAGAAGTGTATACTACAACGTCATATCTGAAGGAGAAAGTCGCAGATCTACACCAGAAGGATTTTGGATCATAAGTTGCGTTATAAAAAAATATTGGAGACAACAACACAAAAGTAGAACCACAGTTAAACAGTGACACGAAAATGGGAAACCTTTAGCAAAAGAAATAACATGGATACAACCTAGCGGAATTTGCAGAAGCCAACACTTTGTTCATTTAGAATACATTTATTAAGAAAGAAAGTTCAGAGGCAGTAGACATGGTAGTAAGGCCCCTCTAATGGAGTTAATAGCTAAGAAATTTCTCAATATAGTTAATATTAATGTTGGCAAGAATAAGACCGGAGACCGAATTCTTAAAGGGTCGAAAACACTTAAGAAATAGGGTAAAGAAATTAACGTTTATGAAATAAAATAATCAGTTTTAAAGAACTCTCAACATAGCATGTTATACATCCCGCTGTGTAATCAGAGTTCTCTCAGAACTACATATCGCTGGCCTAAGGGCATGTGTACATATTACATAGTTAAAGAAATTTACTTTCTGTATACCGTATGCTCCATCTCGAAGCTTATCCAATGACTTGAAAATTAAATCACACTTTCAAGCATGTATAAACAATACTAAATCATCAACATGCATCAGTAGCATTATCAGTGACCGACTGACCAGGTAACTTTCTTTTCCTAAGGTAATCCATGTAATACTTAACATTTTCTTCTAGAAAATCATAATGACCGATAAACAGTTAAGTCCAAGTTAACGAACTAAGTTACGCTACCACGACGAAGTAGTGGAAATCTAACAAAATAGTGTCAGTCAGAAGTTTAATATTTGACCAAAAGGACACACTTATTGATATGATGAGACTTATGTACTGGACTGCCTCCACTTCTAGTACATTACAGGAAATATACAAACTTTACTGTACCAAAAGATTCGAACTTTAATATTCAAAATATTTAAGCTTTACCATTCTGAAAGATTCAAACTTTAGAATACTAAAGGGTTTGATTTTTATTATGATGAAAAATGTAAATTCTACAATGTTAAAAGACTCAACCTTTACTATACTAAAAGATTCTAACTTTAAAATACTAAAAGATTCAAACTTTACAATATTAAACGCAACCATTATTAAATGTCAACGTATGGTTTAAATAACACAAGGACCCTTGTTTTAGAAACAAAAAGTTTCTGACAAAATTGTAGTCTCCATATGAAGAAGAACGCAAGATGTGATCTAAAATATGGTTTACGTTTATTTTTGTTTTTTTAAAAAAGTAATAAAATGAAAATTACAAGTACACCCGTTGTTTCCAAAATACTTTTCCCATCGTTTTTGCTACTTTTTCAAAAATGCTGGAATTCTTCTTCTTTGAGATCTTCAATTGTGCTGCAGTGGCTGTCAAAATGTTCTAAATTAAATCGAAATCTCTCGCTTAAATCATCAAACTGATTCTGGAAAATAACTAGAAGTCACACGTACCACATGGGGTGAAGATGGATCGAAACACAATGTAATTTTAATATAATTAAAATTACCTATCAGGGGCGATGACAATGAAATTGCACACTCATTCGCCTCATATTCAAATCTACTTTTTAAAATGTTTTGAATGGAAAGGCAGATGTTCAGATTAGCAGCAATTTCACACTAGCTTGTTTAACTGTTTCGCTCACCTATTCAACATTTTCATTAGTGTTTCATGTTGAAAAACCCCCAGTTCTTTTCTCATCTTGTAACCATTATGAAATCAAACATCTTAAAAATAACTTAAAGATCACTGCAGCATCAATATAAATCTAACTTTTACATTTCGTGTTTTTTAACATTTCTTTGGAGCTGACACAAAAGTTCTTGTGAACGTGTTGTTCGCGATTGATAATTATAATTTACCACACAATAAAAACATGTCTCAACAATAAGGCGAATTGAGGACATTTTTCTTAAAAGTAGACAACTTTTGCACCTTTAGTATAACTTTGCACCATTTACACTTCGTGCATCATATACCGAGTTTTCGAACGCGCTATCTAGCGATTCTTGATGAACAGACTCAATTTCGTTCATTAAGCACGAAGGTTGAGAAAAAAGATAATATGATTATTTAGAAACGTTTTAGGAAGCTGATTATTTATTTTGCCTTTTGTCGGGAAGCTTTATAGATATGCTATTATTTTGCAGTATTTCTGCGGGATTGTTTCTGAAGTTGTAATATATATTTTACTGTGGTTTAGCGAAACTTTCTGTTGTGAACTTGAACAAGTAAAGGCAGTGAGACACATTTCTCGATGACACAAGTCTGGGTTGCAACTTCGTTGTTGTTTAACTAGAATAACATGACAAGATAAGCAACATGGCGCCAATTTAAGGACAATTTTTCAATAGATAGTGCAAATTGTTGCCCTACAATAAAGAGGAATTTCTACGTCTTCTCCATCAGTTTATTCGAGACCTAAATGAAACAACGCGACACAATCTGAAAATTGGGAACGTGAAATAATGTCGTGACTAGAATTTTTTATGCCTACATGTTATCTTGATTCAGGCAAATAATAAGAGAACATCGTAAAGAACTTGAAAAAGAGATGATTTATACAACACTAAGGGTCGATAATAGTAGCTAAGGTCGTACAAGAAACCAATAAGATCTGAAAAAAGCATCTCATTTGAGGAAGTCCACACGAGCATTATTAACAAAACGAAAAACTAGAACGATGGATAAGACAACTTCAAGACAAAAAGATGCACCCTTTATCGTGAAATCATTGACAGCTAATATGAAATTGACATGATCCAAAGATCATGAAACGTAGCTCAATATTGTGTCTTCATGGAGTGAAAGCAGGCCATTTTGCCCAAGGGCAACACCATCGTCAGAAATACTAACAGTAGGAATTCACGTTCATGATGGTTGAATATGTAACTACCACTTCTACTTGTAGTATATACAAGGTCCACCCATAAAGAAACTGAGCTTTAAAAAAGAGCCAAAACAAATAAAAAGGTACCGTATTCTGGCAACACTGCAAAAAGCTATATCTAAACTCGTCAGTGCATATTCCAACCTATACGCTGTTAAAGTCGTCTGCTACTGAGAATTGTGGGGGCCGCCATATTGGCTTTAAACAAACGGTTGCCTAGGAAACCTGCCATTTGATTTCTATAGGATTTTGAGAGACGTTTCAAAAGTAGGCTTCTGCTCTGTAATTAGAAACATTTTAACTGATATGTGTTATTATTTACTTACTTCAAAGTTCAGTTGATAATAAAAGTATAAAATACTTACAGCTCTAATGAAATATTAGAAGAAATATCGTATTTAATCTGACAACCCACCTGTTGCATTATAGCAATGGCGTTATCATGAGGCGTTGTAAATGTTTTGCAAAGATAAAAGTAGTATTGTCAAGGTCACTGTGTAGTGAAGCATTATTTTCACTAAATGGAGTAAAAGATAAATCACCATGTCTGAATTTGCGATGAAATAACTGATGGAAACGTACAAAGACGTATTTAGGAGTGAGTCCGAGGGACCGACCCCCTCCAATTTCAGAGTTTTAGGCAGAAGTAATATAATTTAAGGCGTAATTATGTACATTTAATATACATTTCATACCCAGACACACCTTTAACACTCCCCCACCCCCACCCGAAAACTCGCGGAACATTTTAAAACCATCTCCTGGATAACTCATCTGCCCAAACACGTATATTACCTTGGTACACGCAAACATTTACAGGTAAGATCCACTTTCATGAACTTACCAGCAGATGAATCGCCTGCATTATAATCACTTACTACAAGGACTAAGCATTTTATTTATTATTATTCATTATTTCATGTATAGACGATATGTTCTTTTTTATTTTAGTTTAAAACTATGTAAATTAACCGATCACTTTTGTTACGCCCATGCAATGTTCTAGAACACTGTTTCCAGTGTTTTGAAATAACCCATAATATAAATCAAGCATGGCCAACAGAAACGCCCTGGGCGGTACGCGACCCGTCATGTAATTTGTGAGGCCCGCGAGAAGATAAAACCTACAGCAAATTATAATATATGTAATCAAATTTGCTTTAAAAGCTTAGAATTACAATCAAGTATTTGAATTAAATTTATTTATGGCTTTCAAGCATTTAAGACTCAGGGCAAAAGGATACCAGAAGGAGTTGGCCAGGGCCTAAGTTGGAGGTACCCACCCGGCAATTGTCTAGTGTGGCTGAGGACAAACCCTGGAAAAAACCTCAGTCAGTATAGTTGGCCTCTGGGATCACAATCAAGTATTCTACGAATATATTGTTATCCCAATAGTAAAATGTTTTTACAAAGATAGCAATTACATACATCTATTGCCTTGAAAAACTGCAGAGTTTATTTTTACTCAAGTTCTGTCTAAAAGTGTGCGGCCCGTAATCATCATATAATGGTCCTTGTAAAGAAAGAAGTTGGCCACGTCTGATACAGGTCTTCCTAACTTGAGAATAGAAAAGTAATTTCAAATCAAACATAGTTTTCTTTCGGTAACATAATTATCGGCATCGAGTTCAGAGTGTGTCACATGTATTCTAATATACAGCTTTATCGTAACTAACTCTGTTACTTTTCTAGATTCCATACAAAGTAGTTACGCACCCCTTGTAGGTAAATATATGATATATCTATTTTAACACTATGGCTTCTGCCTGATATTTACAGTTGCATTAGAATTTTGAGGATTATCCATTGCAGTCTTTATCTCAGTTATTTAACCCGAGAGATGATAATTCATGTTCTAAATGAGTCAAGTATCTACCACTATTTATCGATTGAGAATCTGTTGTAAAAAATATAAACAATTACTGAAAATGCCTTAGTGAAACATTAATTAGACATACATTTGGAATTTATATGAACTATGCCATCCAGTTGATCCTAAAGAGACTGAAAACAACAAACAAGTGTTCCATGCCCCCCTTCAGTGCAATTAACATATTAAAATATAAATATACACAAAGTCATTTAATGCTGTTACTAGAAACTAAATATTAATAATGAGAAAGTTTCTGAAACAAAATAGAATTGCCAAATCTAAAACAAAATGGATTGTAAAGACTGCACATCTTCGTCCATAACAGTAACGTCTTCTTTCCATTAGAAATTTGAAGCATTTACAAGTTTGACATAAAGCATAGTACCTGCAGTCAAACACAAAGCATGTAGTCATATTGTAAGGTATAATATAACTATTAAATGTTATAAATATGTTACGGAAACAGTTTTGGCTTTTTCGTCCATACTAAACGCGTATGCTACTCCGTGTGTATAAAGCCAGTCGTTCTGGTTGCTAGGATACCGCGCGGCCATGACGTCAACTTTAACGGCGTATTACAGGCAGTCAGTATCAGTACAAGCATGCGTCAGATACAGGTCGTGTTCAGGCAGCGTACAAAATACGCGCACCAAGATGAAACAACGTTACAACATAAAGTTTTGTTACACATTGGGTAAATCGTTCACTGAAGCGTTACGGACGGTACGGACAGTGTATGGTGATGCAGCATTATCAAGAACCCAGGTGTATGAGTGTTACAATTGGTTCAAAGGTGGACGTGAAAGTGTCGAGGATGAACAAAGATCGTCCCTTCAATATCACGAAATGACGACAATGTAGAGAAAATTCGTGCACTGGTGAGAGGTGATAGACGTTTAACCACGCAGCAACTGACAGACATGCTTCATATCAGCAAAGAAAGCTGTAGGTTAATTTTAACGGTGGACCTGTAAATGAGGAAGTGTGAGCTCGCTTTGTACGTCGCATTTTGACACAAGGACAAAAAGACAACAGGCAAGAATGTTGTGGGGAATTGGTGGCATTCAGTGACAATGATCAATCACCCTCCATATTCTCCGGATTTATCGCCTGCTGGTTTTTCCTTTTTTCCCAAGATTAAGGTGGCTATGAAAGGGCAAAGATTTGATTATGTCGATTGCATTAAATTAAATGTTACGCGTATTTTGCGAACACTGGTTGTCAGTGACTATCAACAGTGTTTTCAAAACCTGTACAAAGGCTGGTCAAAATATATTGCCTCCTCTGGTGACAAGGTTATTAGAAGGTAATTACTTATTTTATTTCCTACAAAACACAAGTTCGGTTTATGGGCGGAGCTTGTATTTCTCAAAACTTTTTCAGTTTATCCTTTTCAGATGTTCTTAAGAAACGATTAGCAAAGTTACAGTTGGCTGGTTACAGACGACGAACTGAAAATTGCCACACTCTTTTTCGTTTGATTCAAGTGTTAAGTGCCCTACTTTACCTATCAATAGTGCTCTATGAAATTAGCCGTACTTCTCGATAATAATCACCAAATATTTTGTAGTTGCTAATCATCTTTAGGTTGATTCAATTTTGTTATTCTGATCAAACTTTTTTTCTATAGACGTGTTCGTAAGAGATGTGCATTACCTTTAATATTTCCAGCGAGAGTGCCATAATGTGATCCTTTAGTCACTATTGGTTTTGTATGTGTAGGAGGCATCCATGGCTTAGACGTTATGTTCAACTTCTTTTCATCCATACTATAAAAGTAAAAGAAATAAATAAAATATTGAAATTAAAACTACTATCGAATAAAAAGAATAAATTGAACAAGTAAAATGGTCTACAAATTCACGTATTTAGAGGAAATTGAAGCGCTGGCGGAGATAAAGACCAATACACACACCCAATACACCCACCTACTTACACCCTCTTCATTTTGACTTTACACCTTCCTGAACTGAAAATACTGGCGGAATCCCTGATTCAATCAATAAGAAACTGGAGTCAGAGCGCGCTTGAGATGCATGTAATATAGTTGGTCAAAACAATGGTAGTTGTGGGCTAAGCTATAGTTGTATAGGTGTAGATGCAAATGTGTCTTCGCAAATGTGACAGTGCTTTACACTGTAAAAATAGGAGACATAACGTTCATCCGAAAACTGGAGCCAGTTTTCGGTTGAACGTTTTACTTTCTGTAAACTTTCAAAATGCGTGTTGACTGTTCCAACGTATTTCATTCAAGCAGAAAAGTAGATTTTTTAAAGTAGAAAAGAATAAAAGGTAATATTCCTTTAAAATTAAAAAAGAAAAAAATAAGTTGAAGTGGCCGGGTTTCGATCCAGCGTCCACAAGCACACTGGTCAAACGCTCTTGCCACTTAGCTACGAAGGCACTTAGTATTTCTGGCTTTCCGAGTGATTTCTGGCTTTCCGAGTGATATCTATAGCTAGGGTTTTACTGCGAAGGAGGTTAATCATCAACACATTTTTTATTTTACTACGAGGAATGTCTCGTGAAAGGAGAGATACGTTTGCTACAGTGTAAAGATTTATATCTAACTTAATTTCTCTTTCCGCCAACGCAATCCTTGCCGTTCTCGGTCCACCAGTGAATTGTTTACTGTTCACAGTGTAAAGGCAATATAAATACTCTAAATGGCGGGGCGTTCAGTGACAAGCAAGTAACGTTACTCCTGTTACTGGATTATAGAATATCCAACTAAGGTTTAAACTTCATCCACAAAAGTACGTAGCCTCAAAATTGCCTGTTTAGCTTACACTTCGATTAGAAAATGACCGAATTTTAAGCGTAAAATAAGTTGAACGTTCACGGACAAATCACTTTGGCCAGTTTCAACCCATTTTCAGTTAACGTTAAGCTATTACAAAGAAAATGTTTAACTTTAAAATTGAGTTAATGTTACCAATCTTTCCACTAAAAGGCTTACACTATATCGACGTTTAAGGGTAAATACAACAAAACGTTAATTTTCGATTTTTATTTCTTCATAAAGCGGAGCAACTTTCATCCATTTTGTGTTTCCACTTTTTACAGTGTAGGCTGGGCAGATTTGTCTCTTAAATAAATCTATCGATGCTTCAAACTGTTTTCCGCCAAACTTGATAGAGGAGTAGGTTACATCTGGAAACCACCAGGAAGCATGAATAAAAGTGTGTTCGTCCATAAAGCCGGGCGCAGTGACCAAAAGTTTGATTCATAAGAATAATTACTTATCGTGTGATCTAAGTCTGAAAACACCCGTTTGTTTGTAAAATGCTTGAAATATTGGAAACCAAATACATATGAATAGATACCGGGTCAATGCGCTATCTTTTAGATGGTACGCTTGTCATGGCCGCCACCTGGAAGTGACCATCTTAAATCTTGCTCGATTTTTTAAAAATGAATGTAACATATCAATCAGGGCTAGAATTTTACCAGAAATACATTGGTGAAGTCAGTTTTGCAATAAATGAATTTCTTGAGAGAGATAATGAGATGTGACATTAGTATACGTAGTTGATTGAAAAGTCTGAGAATACTGTTCTTTTTTAAATAGTGCAAGAAATGAAAACCTAATGCACACGTAATGAGCACTGGGTAGGTGGTACTCACTACACATTACTTGTGTATTGGGTCTTCATTTCTTGCACTGTTTCAAAAAGAACAGAGTATTTCCACCAGACTTGTCAATCAACAACGCATACTCATGTAACATCTCTTATCTTTCTCAAAACTACATTTATGCCAAAACTGACGTCACCAATGTATTTCTGCTAAAATTCTAGACCAGATTGATTTGCATGAAAGATTCAAGATGGCAGCTATGAAAAACGTACCAACTAATATATAGCGCATTGAACAGTTCATTAAAGCTTATTTGTTTACCATTATTTCAAGGATTTTACAAATAAAAGCGTATTTTTCGACGTTGATCATACTATATGTACTTATTCTTATGAGTCAAACTTTTGGCCACTGCGCCCTTACAATTTTGAGAAAAAAGAAAATGATAGAATCCCGAAGAGAGATTGGATACGGTTTATTGAGTTAGAAGTCCAGTGTCTTACTGACTGGTCTAAACTGCCAGTGATAAGAAAAGACTAGATCAAAAAGGATAAAGGGCCAGAAATATTTGTCAGTCAGCGATCGCGATACCCATTCACCAAGTATAGTTCCCCATTTCTGCTAAAGTGCGTGATGACAATAGCGGCAACAAACACTTGACCATAATTACATGTTTGGTTACGATAAGAAACGGTCTTCTCTTTCTACGCATGCGTAAAACGGGGCTACTTGAAAATTCTGTAGCTTCTTGGAAACCTGACATGCAAAACCTTGTTTTAAAATATCAGTAGTTTTCCCAATACTCAATCATGTGTATTTTTTCATAAATGGATGTCAGAAGGCACGAGGAACACTAAACAATTGCATTAATAAAATTCCAATGCAACAGAAATGATGAATGTAAACAAATAACTAAAAAGTATTTCCAAGTAGCTCCGTTTTACGGTACCACAAAAGAAATATTTCGGCGTTTTTCCAAGGTTACTGCAAATATTAACATTTATCTTAAACATATCAAGGTACTTTCCTTCAATTTTTTTACAGTGTAACTGTAGCGAGGAAGATAAATCTGTGAGATAAAAGGGAAAGCGGAAGAACGGGGTGAATAGAAAGACCAAAATATAGCTTGAAGAACCTGCCACTTTCGCAGAACACTTAATGATGATATATTAAATTTTTTTTAAAAATAGTTCACGACACAATTATATACTTACGCCCTTCGCCTATAAAATTTATCCATGTTAGATAAGGCCTCTTTTTCAAAAATCCGTTGGAATGGCTTCTTCTCAAAGTAGCAGTCTGATAGTCCGGTTCTAATTTTGGGAAAATCAGTTAACATCTGGAAACCTTTGTAGCATGAACGAATCCATTTTGCTGTAATAATAACAGTAATTTATTCAAAAGCTGAGAACAGCTACATGGCAAAAATACAGCTCTTGGCTATATGAACACAAATCATTGAAGAGCTGTACAAGAGAAGCAGTAAGTACATGCAGTGTTGCCACAGGCCTAGCTTTGAAGTGGACTGAAAAAATAGTACCAAATTGAAACAAAGTGGGCTGAATTTTTTTTCTTCTACGCCAGTATAATACATGGCTTTATAACACGAAACTAAAAGACATTCAGTTATTGTTCATTCTAATATGTTTTGTAATGAAGCATACTGTAGTATATACGTGTGCTTCAATTAATTCCTCTCAGGTGATGGGTGCTAAAAAATTCCCCTGCTTCTTTCTCCATGTGCCCATCTGGTGTCATTTCTTGAACATTGCGTTTATATTTTCCTCGACGTAAATCGGTAATTACGGATTTTCCACACAAAGTTCGTAGGTTAAGCGGTGCAACGTCACAGAATAAATGTTCAAAAGTGTTTTTAATGAGCCCAACACACAGTATGAGTAACGTTAGATGCAGGAAAAGTCGAAAACAAACTGACACATTTGAAAGCGTGACAAGTAATTGTTAAATGGTGCTGAATTGGTTAGAATCGTACCAACTTATTTACAAAAGGGGCTGAAAATGCCAGCGTGGTACCAAACGGGCCGATGAATGACAAAAAGGGCTGAATTTGGTACAATTGTACCAAGTGTAGCAACGCTGAGTACATGTACAAAGCATTAGGTATAAAGGAAATCAAATGATTGGCCCAATCCTAAATACTTCCTTTCCTTCCTTCCTTTCCTTCCTTTTGCTGAGAAACCAAAGGAGTCAAGGAAAGGAACCTTGGAAATAGTGTAGGAAAGGAAGCATTTTGGATGTTGTACACTTGGCGAATATAGCGACATCTTTGAAAAGCATTAGAAGCGTAAACAACTGTGCAGCGGGTGGTGGGATAGGAGTGGTGGTTGTGATATCGTAAGCAAACAACCCCAATTGAAAAAGCACGAATAATTAGAAACGCAAACAACTGCCCAGTTGTACTCGTTTTGCAAGATGCTTTGATCGCGTGAGGTTTCCCCTCTCCTTCGCTCGAGGGGTATTGCACGGCGCGTATTTTTAAGACAATGGTTTACATGGTCTTATTCAATGATGCCCATTAGGGGAGCAAGGGGCCCCTTTCCCCTCCTCCCCTAGCCGAAGAAAATGATACTATTACTAATATGGCACAAAATGTGGGGATCATGTCAGTCAAAAAAAAGAAGGCAGTATGTGTATGGGTGGTCTTAACCCCCCCCCCCCCCCGAAAATCATAACATGGGCGCTCTTTGTCATATTCTTTATTCCTTACGTGCACCGACCAGTGAGCAGGGCCTTCACTGGAATTCTTCACGTTCTTCTCTTTGAAAGACTTTCCAGGGAACAGCTACATATAAATGTTTCAGTGCTTTTTGTAAGTTGTATTATTACATAAATCAGCGAAAAGTTTCAAAGCGTTCAAATGCAGTGATACAAAAGAAATTATCAACAACGTGATGTTTGCAACAAACTGATGTAATTTTTACAGAGTAATATTATTTTAAATCAATTTTGTGACATTTTCTATTCCTCAATAGCACAATTTATATAGTGTGTTCATTAAACAATATGAACAAGAAGAATGATTCTGATTCTGAACAAGAATAATAATTCGCATATCCTCTTTAGATGGTGGAATACAGCAGCACCTGTCATTATTAATGTACATAAGATGGATACTGCTCACCGTTGTCCCGTGGCTAAGCTCGTGAAATTCTGTAAAACTCGAAGCGGACGTAGTTCAGTAGGTACAGCGCAGGGATTCCGCCAGTAATTTGTTTGCGGAGGTGTAAAGTCAGGAAGGGGGCATGCACGGATTTTTGACCGTTTAAATTTTAAAGTTATGAGTTTTCTAGAAAATGTTGGAGTGACACCCCAAGAGGGGGACAAGCAGAATCACTGGTAGAGCGTTAGATTCTCATTCAGGAGGTCCTATGTTCGATACCAGCGACCGACCATGCCGACAGGTTTTTCCACGGATTTTCTTCAGTCACATCAGACAAATGCCGGATTATACCTTCAGCTTAGGATCTGGTCGACTCCTTCCCTTCCTGACTGTCCTGGCTGAGGTTTTCCACAGGTTTTCCTCAGTCACGTCAAGGAAATGCCTGTATGGTGCCTTCAACTTCGGCCCTAGTAGACACCTACCCGCACCCTTTTCCCTCCCCTGACAAAGGCTGAGCCTTAGATATCTGAAAGTAATAATTAAAGTTCAAGTTCGAACCTCACGGGCGACCATCCTGACAGATTTTCCAGGGTTTCCCTCTTTAGTAAGCGAATACCGGAATGGCACGTAAGATCCTGACCGCTACCTTTCCCGTTCTTTCCTTTACCATATGCCGGGCCGATTGAAAGTTAGCTTAAAGTTATACTTCAATTCAATTCAACAAGAGGCAGTGCAACGTGATATTAAAAAAAAACAGCAATACATCAGATGATTTATTGTAGTATTTTCCTATCTTGTACACAAGAGCAGAAGAGAATGAACTGCACCACATACAGCGTCTACTAAGAATAGTGCAGTGCTTTAACAAAACATTTTTGATATTAAAACTATAGTTCCCAACAACGTAAGATGACGCTTACCTAAAATAATTTTTTCTTCCCCTGTAAATTTTCTTGTTTAAAAAAAAATGTTGCTGCAAATAACAAAAGAATCTTATTTTGAACAGAGTATTTAAAATACCGCGAAAGAATAAACAAACAATGAAAGGAACGGCTGACTAACTCCACTGATACAATGGAAGGAACAACGGAATGCAAGATGCTAATCCCGCGGGACTACCCTCCCCACACCATCGGTTTCAACGCGAGGTCACTTCCTCCCTGCACAATGCTGTCTTCATCCGTCAATTCATAGGTGGCGCTAGTTTCTACATGAAACAATTGAACGCTAAAGGGTACGAAGGATGGTCTGCATGTATCCTTGGCCGAAGGAGGCAAAAAAGGCCACAAGGAAAGGAAAAGACGTTATGTGATCAGTCCTTAAGATGGCCGACCTTCCGGTAGAAAAGGAAATAGGAGATGAAGTGTGTATTTAGGATGCAGCTTAAGTCTCTGTCAAAAGGTGGTTATGGTCGCCATTTTCCAAGATGATGACAGTAACTTAAGTTTGATATTTGGAGACTTTTAGTATGTTATTTAGATGATCAAGTACTATATGTATACCAAATTTCATGCTTTTAAGATTTTTTAACCATTTTTTTATAAAATGACTACACTACTAGTTTTTTATTGTATCTTATGTGCACTGATGATTTATTGCAAGTTGTAGAAATCATACGCAGATTTAATTTGAAAAATACAGACGCGAAAGCTGAATTCCTTATCAGCTTGTGAAAACTAAAGTCTATTTATGATAGTGGAAAGTCCGGTAAATGGGGAAAGTGGTTAAGAGTCAGTTCCAAAATCGACCGCTAAGTCAGCGCTGAGTTGATGCCAAGTCTAATTTGGCCAATGAGAGTACGCAAAATGAGAGTTGGCCTCAACTTAGCGCTGACTAGAATTAAGTTTAGCGGTCGATTGTAGAAATGACCCTAAATGGATCTCCCTAAGTGAGAACAAATAACTGGTTTCTTGAGATTTCAATTATCCAGATTTCACTATATTTTCTACAACATTTGAAACCTTCTGATTTTGTTTAACTTATAGTACGACCATAGCCAATATAAAGGAAGAAGTCTGGACTCTCAACGTAGTTCCTGAGCGCCTCCGCGTAGAGGCGCTGCACGCGCTTTGGACGGATCCTCGCAATAAAGCTGTGTTGGTAAATGGTAACTTGCACTCAATTAATTATTATTTTTATTGCTTTCTGTTCTTTCTCCTCAGTATCACTAAAAGCTTAAATAAATAGGCAACAACTCCTAACATGGAAAGATACGTTTTGCCAAAAATACACATTTCTTGTCATTTATTATTCACTTAAAAACTAATTTCTTCCGTTCGCTATGACAAAAGAAGCACTCCGTTTAAAAATAGCTTATAACTAATACTTTAATATCTTTTGAAAGTTTTGAAACGTTTTTGGGCTTCTGTTATTGAAAAAGATTTCTTCAAATGCATATACGTGTAAATATGTATATAAATAAATAAACAATAGAAGAGAAATTGGAGACCTTTGATAATTTCCTGCTTAATTTGGCGTGTTTTCCAGGGTTTAACTCCTTCCTTATTTCCTTTGTACGAATGAAAAAACGACACTTGATGTAATGGTATACCAGTTTGGGCAGTAGATCCATTGTGTGCGCAAGGCTGCAGCCGGGTCCCGTTGACCGAACAACAATTGTCTCAATTCCCTCCAAGCAGTCATAAAATATGTCCCCCCACAAACTATCACTTGAGAGTTTCTCCCTAACCACATCCTCAATTCCCAGAAATATTTTTACTAGGTTTTCACACGGATAATTTAAATTAGTCTCACCTCTTTCGAATCCATAGTCTTTAAGTTTTGTGTAGATGGTCAGGTTATGGGTTACATTTGAGTCGCTTCGTAGGGAGCTGATGCAAGAAGCACACTTGCCTATTTTATTTGCATGTCTTATTATATATCCTGCTAAGTGGTACACTAGGCACTTCTTTGCAATTGATGATGGATTGTCAGGTGTTGTTATTCCGCTCTCCCAGTCTTCCCAATTGGTTTCACTTTCTTCAAAACATATTTTTTCTTCTAATTTCGCCAAAACATTTTCAGTGACACTTTTATTTTGTTCCGTTATGCGCTTTGCCAATGTCCGCATTTGATTCACGAATGATGTTAAAGGTGCCTCCTCATTGTGTTCAGTATTATCACAGAATATTTCTAACAGGAATGTATAGACATTGCAACATATGTAAATGCAGAAAGTCAACAGTCGAAGGGTGGTCGTCGCAAGTTAGTGATCGCAAAATGCCGAAATGTCGCTGTAATGGGTCTTAATTAAATTTAGCTGTGAGAACATACCTGAATCTTCTTGCTCACAAATATTCTGAAATCTCAAGGGTGCTCCTGATTGTAACTCTCAGCGATTCTAGAGTTCTATCGGATGCGAAATTATTTTCAGATGACGTGAGTATTTTTTCCATATTAACAAGTGTTTTGTGGTGTGCTGAACCTTTGAAAAGAGATGAGGCTGGGGTTTTGGAATTCAGAGCATCGGTTAGATTATTCATGGTGTCAGTAAAATATTCAGTCCCTTCACTTCCCTGAAAACCGTTCATGTTTATAGATCTAAAAAGCAATACCTTTTGCAACACTTCTTCTGAACATTTGAAAGGCGAGACGAACATTCATTCTCTGAAATGGTTTAGGATCAATGTGCGCTGAGGTCAATTTTGGACAAACTCGAAGATTGGCGAATTCCGTTGAAGTATCCAAAGCAAACACTTGTCTATAATATTTGAAATCAATATTCCTATTTTCGAAGAGTAATTCCACTTTGTCGTGAAAGTGGTTCCTTACGCACTTAATAATATGCACAGCATCCTAAAAAGCCCAAAGTCGTCTACTTTTATCAACAGGGTGAGGAACGGAACTATTTACGAGTTTATTTTCCCGGAAATCCCCAAAATTTGCCACACTTTTTTGTTTGACGACTACCATCTGACGTGAATCCTATTATTCTTGCACCAACTTGTTCCAAGTTGATAATAGCTTGTAACAAAATTTCTACCAGTAGCTCCCCAGGTGTAGCATTTCTGCTTGCATAAATGGCTATGGGTTGAATCCACCGGTGTAAGATTGGCACCAACATATAAACCAACGCATGATTTGCCAAACTGTTTTTCTGGTGTTCTGTCATCATGTCACCAAAATCGACAAAACCATCTGCTTTTAATGGTGTTATTAAACGCCAGTTCTTCTCTCAGTTTGACTTCGTCAAATATAACTATTCCCAATCTCTTGTTTTCTGTTTCGTCTCGGAAATTTTCACTCAAAGCAGCAAGTGCTTGTTTGTTTACTCCTCAAGTGCATTTCATTCCCTGAAGAAGACGTCTGAGATGACGTTCTGAGGGAAGTGGGAGTAAGCCATGCTTTGGCAATGCCTGAAACGCTTTGGAGATTTTATTTTCAAGAGTACACTCTCTAACAAAAAATCATTGTTAAACCTCATTCCTTTACCGTTTTTGTGTTGTGCTTTCTGTAGCATCACATCAAGGACCAATTTTTGTTTTCTGCTGAGATATTTAATCGGACGAGTACTTTCCTTCTCCTTTAAAAGCCTTCTTCCTACAAGCGCTAATTTTGAGTTAGACACACTTAATTTATTCTTAAGCCTAATAACATTTCGATTGAGGTTTTTTACTTTCTTTCTTAATAACAATACTTTTTGTTTGGCATCATCACAACAGTTTTTAGAATTTATAAAAGGTTTTCCTAAACTATCCAATTTAGAAACAGATTTAGTACTGATTCCTACACAATCTACATTACTATGAGTGGTCACTTGGGTAGAAGTTCTTTTCTTAGGGGATTTCCTCTTTTTAATCTCTTTGTTAAAGTACTTTGGTAAGTTAGGGAAAATATGAGGGACCGACTTAGGTTTGAGACACCAATTTTTACGAGGAAAATTAACTTTTTCTCCGTTTATTACAAATTCATCGTATTTTACAAGAAACTCTTCGGAGAAATGTATGTCAAAAACACGAGAGATTGATGTTAGTGTTTTGTCTTTTCGTGGAATAGTTTTTTCCCACTTGAGAAACACATTTTTGTCCCCAGGAGGAAGAAAAAAATGCCTCTTACCGTAAGAGTGTCGGTCGTAACCCGATCTGCAGCCTGGCACAAAACATGTCGTCATTGTTGGAGAAATCACAGGAACGCAATAAAACAGTAAAGGTAAATAAAGCACCAAAATCGAACTACACAAAAATGTTAAAAACACACAACACTATACTAATAAAATATAATCAATACTAAGTGTATCAATACGTTTGAACTACAATGTTGACCACTTTCACGTTTTCTTTAAACTCCAAAAACCACGAATAGCTACAAGATAACATTACGTTCTAGTCAAGAATCCCGGCCAAAACGCGAGCAGCGCTCAAGTTTCCTTTCTCTGCCGTTGCGTCCTCCCACGCTGTGCAAAATCGGGCGAGTGTCCGCACTTCTTTCTTTTTATCACTATGGTACGACTGTAAGGTTTCTCATTACAAAATAGAGTTAATAGATCGCTTGTGTTAAAATATTATACGTAATGCTAATTCAGGACTGTGCATTGAATAATATTTACATGCTAATTAAGATGCTGAGATGAAATCATTACCAGTATTAAGGCTCAATCCCAGTGAGTTTTCCCGCCATTTTCGTTTTACATCAATTATTCAGAATCCCGTGCAGATACGCAAAATTTAACTTTCACAGATCAAAGTTCGTTTCATCACTTCAATAATGAGTTCAATTAACTCTAATAAAATGTTAGTAATAACTTCAGGATTGTGTGCAGACACTTTTGGGACACATTATTCTGTCCCAAAAGTGTCCGCACATAATTCTGAAGTTATTAGTAGGTTTTCTTTAAAACTAATTATATCCTTTATTGACGTACAAAACGAACTTTGGTCCGTGAAAGTTAAATTTTGTTTACCTGCACCGAATTTTAAATAACTGACGTAAAACGAAAAAGGCGGGAAACCGCCCTTGGATTGAACCTTAATCTGCTCTAGGTAGTACCAATGTGCCTCAACAAAGGATAAACTGATACAACATGGGAACTTTCTTTGAAAAAAAAGAAACGAAAGAAAATTCAAGCTACGCAAGCGCTAAGGCGAAAAGTTCTTTATGTTATAATTTGCTAAATAATCATATTTAAATAGAACACGAAAATGTGCTTGAGCAGTTAATAACATCCCATAAAATCTTTATTTTGTAAAAAAAAAAAAAAAAAAGTCCAAATGTCCCCTCTCCTCTATAATTTTCAAAATGTTACAGGTTCTAAAGACATATATAATAAACTAAAAAAAAGGGGGGGGCTAATCTGTTCATAATTTGCTACTTACTATTAGTTGGCGACACGTAAGGTTCTTCCAGGTATCCCATTTCCTTAAAGAGGCCACATTTATCTAAATCTGGTTTCCAAACCGTCGGCGCCTTCGCCTTCGGCATCTTGAATATGTCTATTTGTATTTCTTCGTCAGATCTGTAAAATATTATTACACAAGAATAATAATATTTTCAAATTAAATATAAAGTTACTTCAGATATATATTTAACATACAGATAACTTCAATTCTAAATGAATTGATTTGAAACCAACATGGATTCTGGACATGGGCTTAATCATGTCTCTCTGAAACTGGCTTTTGGAAGCATCTTACGTATTCAATTTAATATGCATCTTAGTTTCAATAGTTTACTGTATACATAAAATTAAATTGTAAACTGTAAATGTATGTGTAGAAATGAAAAGTGTGTTTTGACATGCCCGAACTCATGAAAATCGCAATAAATGGGTGTAAATAAATACATATGAGATCTTTGATGCCAAAAGCCCCTTAAATAAATTAAATATGAGTAGGTTCGCATCCTAACAGGAAAACTAACAAGGTGTAGAATCTCACATGCCATGACTATATAATTCCATAACAATGTATTTATTTAAACAAAAGGACTCAAGCTAATTACACTAATAAATGTCTTCGTCTTCTCTGCATACTTCATGTACTAGTAATATTCAAGGAGAAATATTATCACTAGCGACACAATTTACTGTAAAGAAGCCGGCGCTTAACTAAGTAAAGACATCTTTTGAAATATATTTATGTACTAGTTAAGGAAACGTACTCACGAAGTTGAGTTCATTGGCAAAGATTGTTTAATATACGGCAAAAGTATTTATTATAAAATACTTACATGTTTATGCAATGTGAAAATCATTACTAAATAATTATCGTGTGGGCAGAAAAAATATGCAATATTTCTACATCACTCCTTGATTTAGCAACACATTTTGCATTTCACACATCCGAAATAATGATGGTAACAACATCTTAAGTACACTCAACACTACATAACAGAAGTACCTAATATAGAGAAATACCACAAGGGATTTACGAACTGAGATAAGCTTAGTCCTAGCTAACAGGCCTGTTACGAAAAGATTGTCCGATAGACCTATATATTAAAGAAAGGTTCATAAAAGTAGTGAAAGTGTATATTTAAGCACGCATAATCTAATATTACAACCACAAGTACTATCCAGAAAATTAGAAAGATATTTGTAGATAATTAACAGTTACTTACAACACAGATTAGCTATTCCTTTGTCTTTTGATATCCTTTTGATGGGGAGAGGTTGTGACATCCATTTCTTTGCATATAATAGAATGCCTTTTATTAATATTCTTATTTTTTAATTTATATTTGGGTCTGTCTATTATTATACGATATTTCACAATATATTGCCTTGCTCATGATCGGAGATCGAAAACGAAACTTGTCGACCAAACACACGTTGTTTTACAAGTTTATCTTGGTTCACTCGAACGAGTTCTGACAATCCATCACTTTTCAAGGAGAGTTCGGTTTCGACATACACTTTACATTAAGACACGTACATTCACATTAACACATTGCATAAACCACCCATATATATCCTCTTCAGTATACTTTTATTTTCACCTACATTTTGCTTGCAATATAAAGTACACAAAATTCCTTCTATTCCCTCTCCCCTTATTTCAGCCGCATATAACCTTACCAATTCCAACACGAATTTGATGTATCTTTCCTGGCGTGGACTCCTACCCTATTTTGACTCACATTATAAAGCATTGTTATCCCGATTTTGGCGTACATTAGAAAACATTTTTTTCCCTGAGTTTGACGTACATTTAAGAAATCATTTAATTACACTTATGTATTGTCTAAATGGTGTTCCCACCGAACAGCAAAGCATCTGCTAATTAATCAGCACTAAAACATCTTTTTCAATGGTGCACTACAAATTCTTAAACGGCTTTTTTTTTTTGCGAATCAGTTATGAATGCGTTTAACTAAACTTAGATTTGGTCTTCGCTTGGAACACACTGCTGTCTGGTTAAATCAAAAGTTCGTTAAATCACGATTTTTTAAAAATAAGAATGTCAAGAACAATATACTGCAGCTTTATCCATATGAGCACTGTAACAAATAAATGTTTTACACACATTTTTAGATATATAAATCTTGAATATTGTTGAAGTCAAAAATCTGTAACATTGACACAAAAACTTACTTAATAGCAGATGGTTACTGAAAATAACTGTAGGTGAAAAAAAGTTGCTAAACTTTATCCGTTAAATCCGAAAACCATAGAATGGAGGTCTGTTAGATCGAGGGTTTACTGTATATAAATATTAGTGAAAATTATAGATCTTTTGCGGAAAATATTACAAAACAAAAATTAAAAGCATCCCGAACGAAAACTATAAAGCTTGTGGTCAAATTCATTACAGTATGTTTTAAATTAATTTTTAACAAGGTGTACTTGAAATAGCCAGTACAAACGTAAATTGATAACTTATAACATCGTATTCCAGAAAAAAATACACCCCGAGTGTTTGCAGCTAACAAGGAAAGTTTTCAATGTTTCACATTCGGATTTCTTTGAAGGAAAATGAAGACAGAAGTATTTTTTATATCAGCGGACGTCAGAGTTAAAGGGGGAAAACGCCACCTCAAAATTGAAATTAAGACCAATTTTAAACGTTTTAGCAAGGCCATAACTGCAAATGCACACGTTAGATTCCTACACTGAGTAAAGTAGTAAAATCGATCTACATTTATGTTGCATTCTTGGGAGATTAAGGGATGGAAATCCCTATATATTTCGTATGTAGTGCAAAGCACTGTTGGAGCATTTATTACGAAACCAACTGTTTAGAAACCAACTGTCACTGAATAAATGATGCCGCCAAGGAAAAACGTCTAAAGAGAGCATACTTTAACAGTACATATAGAAATAAAACATGATTTAATCATGCCAATTAGTTAAAAGTTGTGGAAAAGCATCCAAAATACGTTTGAACCAAGCTAATGTTATTCATCTGTTATCAGCCTATCTTCTACCATGGACACTCAAGAAATACCTGTAAACATGGCGGAAGCATAACAAAAACATATCATTCAGAACTTGATCAATGGCACCAATATACGAAGAAGACTTTACTGTTCATTTAGAAATGGCTAATAAAGTCAGAGAACCACATCTTACTGTCAGTATGGCATAACGTGAAGAGTAAGATGAACTGTCGAATATTTAAGGAGGGGAGAGTCGAGAGCCTGTGGTGATATGGATGGCGAGCACATGGCCTTGGAATACAAGAGGAAAGCTGTTGGTTATTGAAAAGGAAAGTGTCTGTCATAGACAGATGGTGTCCATTCCGTGATGCAACATTACAATAGAGCAACATCCAGAAAACAGTTGTACCGTTAGGAGAAACAAATGGGTTCAGGCGCAACACGCAACTACAAATTGCCCGTGGTGTCGCATGAAGTTCTTCATACTTTCCAAAAATGCATTAATTACACACTTCCAGGTGAATGGCATGGACCTCCAGCGGTGGGTGCTCCAAGTAAGCGAGGAAAATATTTTCACATCATTCGTTGTATCAAAGAATGGACATGGATATTTAAATGGGCATACAATATTGTTGCACGCAAGTTGACGAAGATAATAGCTACGTCGATCAAAACATGTCGAGACAGTTGTTCATCTTTGAGTTAAACAACACACAGTTACACAATTCAAACACTCATATCTGCAAACGGTAAGTTACTATCAACTTTATTCTTGGTTCTACAGGACACTTTGGTCCCCGTGTCATTCAACCAGATCCCCTCCCCTGTGGTGGGTGTTTACCCCTTAAAGTTTCGATAACACCATCAACTTTAAAATTTTTGCTGTGAAAAATGGATAGAAACCGTTAAAATTTCACTTACACCCTCCCAATTTTGACTTTACACCCCCAAACTGAAAATCCTGGCGGAAACCCTGCTTTCAAGCATGCGCTGACATCTAACGTCTATTGAAAAGTTGTAGTCTTCATGTATGTTTGGTTCAAACTATCATTGTGCTTGCAACATTTCTTTCATGACTATCATTAGTGTGAAACCTTAATTTATTTGACATCAAAATGTTCATATGGACGATGTTATGGAAAGTTTGGCTAAGCTTTATTTTGTATGTGTTAAAATTTAACACGAGTCCAATGCGTGTTAAAATTCACAAACCTCCATGTGTCAGGCAAAATTCGAACCAGTGACCTTAGAGACCCTGAGCAAACACCTAAGACTACATGACTACCTCGGTCACCAATAATGTTATATACCATTACTGTTGCATGCATTATGATTCTGTAATGTACGTATTAATGATTATAGGGTAAATATCATACTATATGTGACGTATTTCTAATTCTAATGTATGCTTGTAATATTCTATCCATTGACACTCTCCCTAGTAGAACCTTTGGAAATGGCAACATTCGTGTAGTGTGATTTCTCATGCACTATACATCCACCACGTTCATGGACTTGCTTGGATCGTTGTTGGGTGAGTCTCATTCGCATACGATGTGCTTGGTCGTCAATTTTCTTCCTCAGACCAACACCAAAAGTTGCTCTCCTCTATAGTGTGTTAATAATATTATGCTCATTTCACATCATATATCTAGTCACCGATTTCCTCACCGTTAACAATAGTTGTTGCTAGAGGACGTTGATACTTATACGTAGATACTTATACAAATGGATACTTATTAAAGATCCAACATAAAAAACTACACAACACACACACATGAACTTATAAACAGAGACCAACTGACCAGTATATAATCCTGCTATCCTAATCTGGTGTTGATGTCCGTCTGAAGTCAGTTTCTTGATGAAAGCCCTATGAGAGCTGTAATAGCTTCAGTAACCATGACTTCGTACTTGGTCTCTTCTGCCTAAGTCAGCAGCATACACAGCCTATTACAGACGAGTGTCATATGAGAGCTAATAATCATGTGACAGTCTTAAACATTCAATATAATCCGAGATGAGAGGAAACTATAACCTAATATTCACATTTTTCCTCTCTTGAACGTGACTTTTTACTGATATTCCGAGGAACTGGAAATTCCAAAGATGTCTGAATCATGTTGTTAGTCTCTTTAATTACTTATGTTACACATTGGTATTTGAAACACTTTGTTGGATCTCTTATTACGTGTGAAATGTGAATAATGTAGCTAATACTTACAAAAATGAGTAATAATCGTATATTACAATAGAGAGCGAGATTAATTTTGTGCTTCAAATGAAACATATCAACCATTTATTTACAAAAATCTTTAAAACTATTATTATTATACAATTTTAATAAATTAATGAACGTTATGTCTATACCAGATGATACTGACTTCACTCGTATTACTATCATTACACACGGATCCATTAAAACACATAATAATTATATTCACCGTTTCTAACACTGCTTCTATTTACTTATATGTATTGTTACTGTTGAAAGCAAAACACTCCCAGTGATGACAACAAGATTATTTTGCGTCACTCACGCCTGCAGGCAAGGTTGTTGCTGTGAGCAGGATTTGGCTTATTATTGTTGTTTATGTTTTAAAATGGGTTACCTGGTTCTTGGCTTGAGAGTGGACAACTTGAAGAGTGATTTGTTTAAGATAAATCTGCTTCCGCATAACAATTTCGATAATATCTAGAGACTGGATAATACCGCATGTGTGCGCCTTCGCAACACTCTCGCGATTGATACGGCACACGAACTTTGTAAATAAAGCTTCCAACCGATGCTTGCAACCACTAATCGTAGCTACATGGCTAAGAGCTCATTTTCTTGAAAGCTTGCGTTTCGTTGTGCTGTGTTCGATTTGTGCAATTTCCAAAGAGGGGGAAGAATTAGTGAGATATGTAATATACGGTATTTTGGGATCGTCTATATCCCAGGTTAGAGGTATATTTCTGTAAAAAGCACCAAAGAATTTTTTTTTGCGGCGAGGGGGATAATCCGAACCACCCCCGCTACAAATCGAACACTGGTTGTGCTGTTTTATTACGTGGTGTCAAAGAATATATACTCTGGTGTAACACATATTTCGATTGGCTATTCAACCAAATCGCAAGTATGTTTGAAAATCAGTATTAAGATATCGTTTTATGTAGTAGCAGTTCGGAACTTGGCAGGGTGAAGTTTTCCCTCACATTTTCTTTCAAAAAATCATTTTTATGCTCAAATCTATTATGAATACATTTCTAATCAAGGGTTAGGTTAGGTTAGAAAGTCAGGTTGGGTTCGTTTTATTATTATTATTTATATGCGATGCAACATCGGTTTTCCTTTTACTTCGTCGCAACACTGGTAGTTGGCTCTACAATGGGCTCAAATATTCCCCTATTGTAGTGCGGGATGGATTCAGAATCGGCATTTGAGATCTGCGGTGACACCAGAATGTAGAAACCTCAAAGCATTTTCTTTTGAGCTTAGTAGACAGTTTCACCTATACTCAGGGAGATATAATATTCAGCTTTAGAATGATATAACTAAATGTGCTATTGTAGTGCAATATGCAATTCGTATTCGTATTTTGTAATCTATCGCGGTATTCTTATTATGTCCATCCATTGCGCGTTCGTTTTAATAATATTGCTGTTTTATAATAACTGCCCAGGATAGAATCCAATGGCGAACGTTTGTTACTGCGGCGATGAACTTGCGAGTTCCATAAGCCATAGAGTTAGTTAGTTATAATAATATTTATAATATAATACAGTTTTACAGGCTATCAGTCATAATAACTGATGTTTTAAGGTCAGTTATTTATAAGTTGTTATGGTTACAGTCCGCCATAGTCGTCAGTTCACTCTTAAAACCCTAGTCACAGTCGCTTTTAGATGTATTTCTCACTGCCAATTTTGAATTTTGCATTGAAGAACTATTGTATGATAAACTGAAGCACTATATATCTGAATAAATTTTCTTGAAGTGAAGCCCCAAAACAGTCTGAAATAATGTAAATTAAACACTAAACATTTCTGCGGCTTTCTTCTTTTAAGTCGCCATGGAATCCTCCTGCAATGTGCCAACACCTTTTGTAATTTGTGTATTAATGATATGTATGTCTTCCAACTTGTGAGTAGCATGGATTTAGGCTGAGTAGAAAGGAAACGTTCGTGGGTTGTCGCGGGCTCGAGACAGGCTTGGTCAACTTGTGTCTGTACAAAAAATTGACTTATGGTAAGTGTACATTAGGCCTTGTTGATCAACATGTTTGTGCGCACAGGATTATCTTAAGACCGTGACAATTTATAAACGTCACGCAAAAAATTGTACAAAGTCAGTGAACATTTTTCTGCAGTAAACCAATATAAACAAATTCATTCTTGTTAGGAAATTTGAAGACAAGGAGAATACATACGCATCGTTACTTGTTAAGCAAGAATCTACATGTGTATAAGCGAATCTCCCGGGATACTATAACAGGCCTGGATATAAAGCCATAAACCCTCGCATGACGTAGGCAAGCTGGGCTCATGGTTGCCGCTTTCACTAAAGAAGAAAAAGGATCTGTGACTGTAACTTTTAGGTAGATTTCGAAGAAAATATGCCTATTGAGATCGGTACGATATGAAAATGTATATATATATATATTAACACGCTAGCGGCCATAATTTTGAAGATATTTGAACCAAATTTTTATATGTTGTTTCTAGGCTTAATAGCAAGGTTAAGTTCGTTAATGAGCAAAATCGGTCGCCATCTTGGATCCAAAATGGCCGCCGAACCCATTGTTGTATAGAATACACAGCCTAAACCGCTGGGGCTATTGAAATCAAATTTGGCATAAAGGTACAACATCACTTTTTGATTATGAAAATGTTACCTAATGAGTTCAAAGACGCCATCTTGGATCCAAAAT
>JAGDQP010008264.1:354-49595 GCA_022664845.1 Lepisma saccharinum
TAGCTATTGGATATTCTAGACCCATACTAATTTATCATACAGCTGTGTGACGTATCCAGGAAAAGAGTTCAGAAGGTTCTTCCAAATTCCGGTATCTTTGTAATCTTAGCATAATTTTAAGCGTGATTATGTACTTATTATCAATTGCAAATTCAGATCCTGTTTGAACCCCCCCCAATTCCTAAACACCCTAAAATATAAATCTGAATACATGCCTGAAAGAGTTTGTCTTATACTGTAACTGGATCTCATTTTCTGCATTTCTGTAGATATTTTCATAGATTCTTCCATGATCTGATTTACTGCAACTTGTTTTGTCTTCCTTCTGACAGTTTTCTTTGGTTCTTTAAAACTTTATAACAGCGCCTTTGGCATTATTCACAGCTTCTAAGTGAAGGTGTTCCTTTGTATAACGGTTAATCGTAGGGAAATTCTAATTCAATTGAATAAAAATAGGTCTTTTTGGAGAGTGTAATTTGATTTGATGCAGCTTGTAGGATTAAACAAGCAATATGGATGGAATTGCTTCATGAACAGCCTTATTAGTAACTATGAAAAGAGTGAATCGATGTGCATAAAACCAGCATAATTTATAATTGTGCATCCTAGTACTATTTACACGCCATTGTGTTGGACAAGAGATCAAGGTAGAAAACAACTGGTGATCATGATCACAATTGATTCACCTATGTTGAACTGAACTGGATTGAATTATGACCTTCAGGCATCTATGGCTCCGACCGGAATAGGGTAGGGGAAAGGATGAACTGTGAATCCGAATAGTTCTTTCTCCTTACAACTTTTCATGCAGTCCATTGCTTCATTTCACACTAACCTCAATGATGTCCATAGTTCTCTTTCCACTATTATAATTTTTCTTTCATGTTATATCCCACTTAGAACACATAATAAATCAAAATCAACCATTCTTCTTTTATTGTATTTCTAATAAATAAGTAATTTGTGAAGTTTAATGCATTCATTCCGCTACGTAAATTTTCACAAGATCCTAACAGTTTCTTTACAACGGTAATCGATTACAACGCGCTGTTAGAAGACAATAAATATAACCTAAATCATTGAATTGACAATACATCATCATCAAAGGTAAGCTATAATAAAAATTTAAATTACCAACTAAATTTAATTTCCAACTAATATGACTGACCTTATCGTAATAAATTCTATGAGGTTTTATTTGCCTTTTCGTGAACAAAGAAATAGTTTAAAATTCACGTACATTCTTTTATTTCACTACCCACATAACAATTTCAACCTGACTAAAAAGTTAATCAAGCTTCCTTTGATAAGTGGAATGATGACTTGATGCAGGTTTAGCAATTTAAGCCAAAATGTTTAAACACGGTCGGATTAAGCACTCTAGTTTACAGAAATCAAGGTTGAAGTATCCTTGCCAGGACAAGAAAGGAAAATAAATTGTACTTCTTACAAAAATAAAAACGTTGTTCTGGATAGGAATCGAAACGAGGGCCATTGGTACACTAATCCAATGCTGTAGTCACTACACCATGGAATCACACGCCCGAGTTCGAATTCGAAACATTGTTTATACTTAGTCAACATAATCAGATAGCATGCACCTCTAGTAATTGGCGAAGATTAGATAACGTCGAAATAGGTGTGGCACGTGATGGAACTTCAGTGCACTGAGACGACAGTGAAAGTGCAACAAAAGAGTAATAATTAAAGTTTGACAAGATTCATCGCATAGTTGCTGATTCCAACAAGCTTGAATTAGCTACGTTATAACAACCAAACCACTTGTTTTTTTTAAAAAAAAAGTTTATTTCATGCTTGGTTATTAAGTTCAATACAATATCAAGCTTAGCAAGCTCGACGCAAATGACGGACAACCTTGTTGCAAGCTGGCATGCTATCTGGGTACGTGATATATCACATGAGAAGACCGTCAAAACACACTACCAGTTCATCACCTATTTTACTTGGCACTACATAGCAAAGACATATTGTCATAATCGTCGACAGCTCACAACTGCCTAATGTGGATAGGGCACCCATAGAAGGACAAGCATTGTTCGCGCGCTGTTGTGCGTCATTGCTACGTCAATAGCTAACACAGTAATGGTTCAACCAAATTGATATATACATCATTTTAAAGCTTACGAAACAGGCAACAACTTTTATTTCGAACAAGGTTTTGAAATTGTTAGTTTAAAACAAGCTAAACGGTAAGATGTGTAAATATTGAAATCAAAATATCCTTATTTTGAGCTTAGGATCTAAATTACGGCAAAACTTCTAGCAATAGCGCAACATGCATAATAACCATTTTTGTAGCCTGTCATCTAAGAATTATAACAAAAGAAAAAAGAATCATATCGCTATGTTTCTTAGTTACGGAGATATAATGCAATTTCTGGAAGTCTGTAAATTTGCACTTTGGGGGGATTGGAGGGGAAGCACAAGGGGGAGAGGTGGTGACTTTTGGGAAAATGCACATCTATAATTGGTCAAAATTTAGCTTTATCCTAATTATTCCTGACATTTGCTCTTTTTTTTACTTTTATTTCCTGGGCTATATTTTGTAGTTTAATCCACTTTTATTTTCGCTTTCATTTTTATCATTAGCATATACTATAATTATAAATTTATTATTATTAAATGTTTTTTATTGCAATTTATAATTACACTGTATTGATGGTTGAGTGTGAGAAAAGGCCGTGATGGCCTTATCTTCACCATGTAAATCAAGTTGAAATAAATAAATTATTTTCGGTTTGCCGACAAGGTAGGGAATGTAATCCCGAATGGATTTTACAATCCCGGTATTTCGGGACAGGGATCCCGATCTTTCAAGCTAAATATAATTTATTTTTCTGTCAAGGAATTTTGAATTTCCGGCCTTTCAGAACGAAAGAAAAGAGAAATTCTGCGATTTAAACTTCTAGTTATGAAACAGAATTATTGTAAATTATTGTAATAAATTTCCTTATCAGTTCTCTTTGATTTCTCATTGATGTCGTTATGGTCGGTTTCTTTATATGTGTAACAATGTTAATATGAACCTTAAAGAAATTGCGCATTTGTGAGGGCAGAAATTGAAAAGCCCTGTAGTGGAAACTTCGACTCCAATCTCGTGACCACGATAAGACAAAGCCAGTTGGAATCTAACTAGCATTGCCTCAGGATCAGACAACACCTTATGGTCGTGAAATGCCTTTGTCATTTAACATTATACTGTAAGACGATAATTTATCGTGCTTAGTTAAGTGGCGTGCAAATGCATTTCGGAATTATAACGTTATTAAAGTCAAAATACTTTGTTGGCAACTTTCTTCTTTCGTCATGTCCCGCGTGTGCTGGGAACGAAGATGCCGGAATGTCACAGTGGACGTGTGTGTTGTGTAGAAAGATATATCATTGAAATTACTCGACAAAAAATAAATATATAATCTATCGAGTAAAGTCACGTTTACGTGAATCTGCAAGCTTTGGCAGTCAGAGCCTCCTAATGTGCATTTTCTTTCATTGGTGGAATCACTTTTCTTTTGTGCACGGAGTGAACGACGGTGTGACGTCATTACTACGTATACATACCGGAAAGGGTGGTGTGTGTTGCGTGCAGTTGAATTTGCCAGGAGGATTGGTTGTTTGAATATACGAGCTCGAGCCTTGGATTGGAAACCCGGCAGAGGATAGACATTAGTGGTGTGAGTGATTGTGGATTATTATACACATCCCTTTTCCCCCCTTATTCTATTTGCAACTCATGAAGCTTAAACAACTAAAAAAAAAAAACTCAACCGAATATGTCCAAAAATGGACTGGAAACTGTAAGTAGAGATCTCAATATTATTATTGACCAAATCATTTTGTCTGTTATGATAAAAGAGCTCTACAAACCAGTTTGTTACATAAAAGCCTATATGCGTATAGCTAACTGTTTGTATTCCTTTATCATAATTATCTTATGTAATTTGTATCTCGTCTTATGTATATTTTTGTGTTCTAACTGTTTATGTTCTTTAATCAAAATATATGTTAGTTAATAGGAATAATTTGTTTCATTTGAGATCAAACAAGAGCATGTTAAAAGTAAATAATACTTGTGGGTTTCGGTATATGAATCATATCGTATTTTCCTCCAGAACAAACAGGATACGATCAGCAAGAATTTCACTCGCGTTAAAATTAAAACGTTGTTGTCGATGGTAGCTGTCATAGCCATCCTCAGTGCGTTCCTGACCTCCTACGTTCCGATCGAGAAAGAAAATAGTAAAGGTAAAGACATATTTGAGTCTGTTGAAAGAGCGTGTCCTCTGTCAATGTACCGTTTGGTAATATATGTGTGCCATCTTCGAGATTTTCATTCAATGTTAATCCTCACTTGGCGTGATGCCCTGAGATTAACCAACGTTGCTGAGGGGTGGGGGGAAGCTTAATCAACACGTATCGTCTTTAGTACGAATGACCAATAACTATAAATCCAATATAATAGATTCAAAACTGTATTATTCGATACCAAAGTTTAGGTTTAAATGCAACCATCATTCTTTACTCAAGGTAATATTTTCAGAAGTATTTAACATAACAGAAACTAGACTAAAACGGTTGTATCTCGTACACATTAAACTGTTACATGCATTGGTCAGCACCCAGCTGGTTTCGAATCATGTTTACAGGACAATTATTGAATAAGTAAAGGCCCCCATATTACATATCAATATTAACAGTCGTCTACCCATAAATAAGAGGAGCGTATATAATATTTCAGAGATGGTTGCCTAGAGGGAGAAGGATATAAGTTCAGTATATGCAATATTATAAATAAATGTTCTAAACAATGAACATGCGTGTTAGCATACAAGCAGCTACTTCACCATTTGACATTCAAACATGCAAAATATCATATTGCCATATGCAGAACCTTGTTCGTCACTTCAGTACTGCATATTCCAGTGCCTGAAGATCCAATCGAGCTATATACTTCAACAAAAAGCGAATACAACAAATCTCAGACGATTATTGATAACTAGCCAACAATGGACTTCAAAACTATCAACCAGAACAAAAGCAGAACCATCTAACTTTTAAATATTTAAAATCAGAACGGAAAAAAGACTTATTTTTAAATACAGCTTGATCAAAACGTATAAAGCTTGGTTAAAACCCTGCAAACGTAGGGTCCGAAACAGTGACCGCTATACCACGCTCTGCGCGATCTAGACGCTGTCCATGTCAGAATTTTATATTCTGTGCTCTCATGTGATCTTTCAATCACTTGATGAGATTTTTCGTGCCTTGGTGCATGTTTTTCTCACCCACAACGACTGGAAAACGACACCTACAGCCTTATGTGAAAGACAGGCTATGGGTTAGAATCCCGAAGGCTACAAACAACGAAGATTACAGTATGTGCCATAGCTGAGTCATATAGTAGCAGTGTGTAGGAGAAGAACGGCCTACCCCACGTTGGAAGTCTGGATTGTGTTTGATCATGGCAGTGTCGAAGGACCACATACGGCATGTCATGCTGTATGAATTTCACCAGGGACATCCAGCCAGCGCAGCCGCATGAAACATCAATGCCGTATATGGTCAGGGTGCTATGAATGTGCGAAAGTACCAGAGATGGTTCCAGAGGTTTCGGTCAGGGGAGACCAGCGTCATCGATAAGCCTCGAGAAGGGAGATCTGTGCAAGTTGACAACGATGCCCTGCGAGCAGCGGTGGAGGCAAATCGAATGCTAATTATTGAAGAATTGGCAAGCGAACTCCATGTCAGCTATTCGACAGTTCATTGCTATCTGCAGGGACTTGGGTACGTGTTGAAACTTGGAAAATGTATACCAGTCGTTAACACCTCAACAGTAGAGGCAGCGAGTTGACATCTGCAGTTATCTGCTCACCCGTCACAGACGTGAGCCATTTGTGGCCATAATGGTGACAAAAGATGAAACGTAGGTCCTCTACCATAACATGGCACGCAAACGGCAGTGGGTACCTAAAAGGGGGCCGCAGGAACTGTGCCAAAAGAAGATCTCCACCCCTGCAAGGTGGTGTTGAGTGTTCGTTGGGATATCTCTGGGATAATCCATTTTGAGCTCTTGCCACATAACATACCCATCAATGTAGATGTCTATTGTCAGCAGCTTGAACGCCTACGGACTGCATTGTTGGAGAAGCGTCCTGATCTGATTAATCGCAATGGTATGCTTTTCCATGGTGATCACGCTACCACACACGACAAGAAGGAATTGTGCTAAGATCGAGGAATGTGACATGGAGAAACTCCCCCACCCGGCGTTTTCACAAGATCTTGCACCAAAAATCTTGTTTTTTTTTTCGTAGCCTACAAAACCACCTTTCCGGGAAAATACTGCAAATGAGGATGACGTGCGACGAACAGTAACCCAGTTCTTTGACTCCAAAACCGGTCACTTTTTTCAGCGGGGCATTCAGCAACTTGCTGACAGATGGCAGAGTGTGTGGAGTCCGATGGAGACTATTTTTTCTGACTAACGGTAGTGTTCCAGCTAAGCTATCGTTCTTTTCCTCACGGTGAAAAAATACGTCACTACTTATGGAATAAGCTGATACAACCAAGAAAAAAGATTTTGTGAGCATGTGCGATAATTGTAGTAGTTGTGGTTCTTGTACTTGATATGGTTCTCAATTATTACAGAAGTGTGTCCTACATGTACACATTGAGGAGCTTCCTTCAACCCAAATAAATTACCGATAATATATTCAAAATTAACTTCCTTCCTAATGAAAGAATTTAAATGTGAAGAATTTATCTTTTTAGCAATAAACATGGGTTCACTGCTCGATGCCAGAGCACAATTTGTTCTACATTGACTAAACTCGCATTTTTTAACCTTCACACAAGCTCCTGCTGTAATTATCAAGCGTACTGTTAAGAAAATCATTTACTTTTATTTTTAATCAATATTTTTAAAATTTTGAACCCCTTTTGTTAAACTATATAAATTTGTGCCTTTGTTGAAAACTAACATGTCTGCATAAACATTAATATTCCAGAACATTACAATATAAAAAATAACACAACCATAGACAACAAAACAACAACAAATGGTACTACGTAGACAACACAACAATGAAATATAACCAATTATAGCAAAAATAAGTAATCTCATACTTACTTAATCGTTTACTGTCACACCAAGGAATCAAGTTTCCATACCCAATTTTAATCATAGGTAACAGTATTATGAAAGGTGGAAACAATACCATTTTATTTTGGAAAGCAGGCAACCGACGAAAAGTATCGGCGTTTAAGCTCGGGATGATAGTTGATGCTAGACTAATAGGGCATACGATTTCGGAAGTCGTCCGGACATTTATAGTTTCGAGGGTAGACCGTGAGTACCGCATTGGATGCATTTCGACCCATCAGAGACAACGCAGTGACTGCCAACGGGCCCTGAGTGACAGCGACACACAACGTCTGGTCAGACTCGTTCGGGCAAACGGACAAGCAACAGTGCGAATCAATGCAGGACATCCATGAACGTGTTTGAGAGGTCACTGCAGCGCAATTTGGTCTTTACGGGGGTATCACAACCGAAGTCCGACATGTGTGCCGCTACTAATCGCTGCTCATCGGGTGACTTACATGGGATCGGGAACACGTGGATTGGACATTAGAGGACTGGTAATGTGTAGCGTGGACAGATGAGGCACATTTCCAATAGGTAATCGTGGATGGTAGTATCCGGGTGTGGCTGAGACCCCATGAGTCCATGGACTCAAGTTTGTCAACAAGGCACTGTGCAAGCTCGTTGTGGGTCCATTGTGGTATGGGGCGTATTTTTATTGACATGATTTGGGTCTTCTGGTCCGCTTGAACCGAACATTGACCGGTCAGCCCTATGTTCAGCTGCTTTCTGACAATCTCTAGCATTTTCTGGACTTCATGTACTGCCAACAATGGGATCTTCCAGGATGACAATGTGTCGTGTAACCATGTGCGACTGGTTTAAGGAACATTGTGGCAACTTCCGACGCATGATTTAGCTTTCTAGATCGCGGGATATGAACCATATCGAGCACATGTGAAATATCATCGAATGGGCCATTCGTGCCCGGAATCTTCCACTTTCAACAACAAACATACTGTGGAAGGCGATCGAGATCGTAGCTGCTCATCGCTCCAGCGGGCTACCAGCGACTTGTCGCGTTCCTGTCACGTTAAGTTGCTGTACTTCGCCGTGCTTGAAAAGGGTCCCACACATTATTAGGTAAGTAGTCCATGACATTTGGAACTTAAGTGTATGACTCACATAAATGCACACATGAATAACGTCCAGGGTGTGACCGAAAGAGTGAAACAACACGACAGAAAAACTTCAGGATTGACAATTGAGTAAGATTCTGACAAATACAATATTAATGAAAAGTAGGGGCCTATATATTCAATATTAAAAAATTAATATTTTGATATTCAACATAATTAATCACTTCATTTCTATATACGAACTGATCTCCTTCCTAAAGGTATTTTCAAACTTGAGCAATGGTGTTCCTCGTTCCATTGCAACTTGCGAGAAATTAATGGAGAATGAAGGGGTCATGACCTCTACTAAGGACACCACTTCGAAAATCGTTTAGTAAAACTGTACGAACAATCCAGATGTTTTGTTTTCAGTTTTGAGCTTGATTATATTACTCTGCGAACAGGATTTGAATCCATTTGATATCATGTCCTTGTTGACTTATTGCCACACTCAAGGACTCCGGATCGTCACTGGGGATACACTCAGGATTTAGTTCCGCTACCCCACATAGCAAAATGACGTCCCAGGGATGTACGACGGATCTCCTGGCAGGATCTCAAGATGTCCGTGGGACGTCCTGTTTCGGTCCCGTTTACATCCATGGGACGTCCGTGGGACCTCCAAATGTCCGCCCCGGGATCATCCCTGGGACGTACATTTGGGATCGTTTTAGGACAAAGGTGGGACTATAATGGGATAAGTTACTGCATGTAAAATAATTTATATTGAAGGCTATTTGTACCACTAAATACAGTTAACGGTGCTACCGTTAACACCAGATACCAGCAAAAGCGTTCTATTTCCCCCGTGTCCTTTTTTGCATCCGGGTTGCCCAGATTTCGCTCTTAAAATTTTCACGCTAGAAATTCTAACTTTGCAGTTATTCACTTTCGAGATTGAACATTTTAAGAGCAAAGTTTGGGCAACCCGGGTACAAAAAAGGACACGGAGGAAATAAAACTATTTTGCTAATATGGTATTAACGATAGCACCACGTGAAGTTATTGTATACTGTTGTTATAATTATATTGTTTTAACAGTAACTTAATTATTAGAAGGAATTCCAAGAAAGAAAATTATATATTAAATATATAATTTTCTTTAGTTCAATTGGACTCCGGAGTTCAATTGAATATCACTATGATTGAAAGGTTTCAACAATAACAAACAGTGTTTATAAGTATATCTAGTTAATACAGAGTGGCTAACGATAAACATTTCTGAGAATCCCTGATTTTGATAATATTTCCCTGACCTACAAAACTGAACATTATTATTCCGAAGCAAAGCAGACTCCTACGTTGTTACCGTGACATTAAGTTAGGTTAGGTAGAAATATTGAATGCGTTCGACGTCCTTTTATTATGTTCACATCGTTGCATTAAAATGAAGCGTCAAAGAAGTTTTTAAAAAAATACTGGACGAAGCCTGACGGACTATTACTTATGGCGTGCTTTGTGGTATGGGGTATAAAATGAAACTCAGGCGGAAAGAAAGATAAAGAGATGAAAGATTAAGAAAGAGGTTATATCTGCATCACACGCGAATTATGGAGCTGTGTTTATGTATAATTCGATTTTTAATTTACATTTCTATTTCGATAAATTACTGAAAATTGCCTGTAAGTTAAACAGAATCGATCGGATTATTGATTACATAGATTGATTCAAAAGAAACTGCAACCTTTAGTGCCATTACGTCCCACCACTGTTGTCCCTTAAACTGTACGTAACTACAGAAATTGAATACTTAACGATTACAAAACTTGCCTCGCACACACACAAAAATTCAACACATTATCTTCGTTTTTATGGAATAACTTCACGAAAATCACTTAAGAGGCTTCGCATAGTTTAGCCATGTTTTACTCAGAATCACCCTTCCATCCCACGCCACTGCTGTAACACTACGCGATACCATCCGCCACTGACAAAGAGTACCATGATTAACATCGCTTTCACAGCAAGAAAACATTTATTTCACATTCCGAAATGCATAACTACACAAACAAACTCATAACTTCTTCCCTGTCAATTTTAGAAATTTTGACTATTCTCGGTGAGACATTGTAATATTTAACCACTATCCAGAACCGAGCTTTTTCTTGGCCTTTATATCGATGAGAAGGTACAAAATTTCACTGCAATTTAAAGTTTTTTTTTTTTTCAAATTCTTGTTCTTGTACATAAATTTCGGGTGAAGTTCCGCAGAGTCGATCCAACTTCATGAGCTTAACTTGTAAACAGTAAAAAAAGCGTTGTGTCACCTGTGTAAAATTTCAAAATGCGTATAACTTAACCTAACCTATTCTAAACACTGTCGCTTAGTAAACAGTAAAGAATGAACACAAAGTAATTGGATGAACTCTGCGGAATAATAGCCTAAAATTCGAGGCAGAAGAGGTGTGTTATCCTTAAATGAACGTTCTATATATAGGTTAGTTCTGGCAAGTTTGTGCTCCCTTCAAAGGTTTACTTAGGTTTCCTTTACACAGGAAATTCTCCTCTACTTACGCCACCGACGTAAAAGTAATGGTGAGGTTGGAATACTACCTTCAAGTTTAAAATAATCTAGTTTCTAAAAGTAAAATAGCAATACCGTCATAACTGCTCGCGCATTTACCTGTCAAAATCTATCACCTTTGTTTTTTAAGCCTTGCATATGGTATGCAGCGAAGTTCGAATAAACGCATTTCCTTGCTGTATTATTTTCTGTCGCGAAAGCATAGTAGTAAATCTTACTTTCGGAAACATTCTAACTTTTAAATAAACTAAATTTCAAAATTCTTACGAGGATATCGTTATTCACGCATTTTATTAGAAAAATAGGCAATCCCGCACGCCTATCCGAGGGACATCCAGGGGATCTCCAAATGGGATGAACTGTTCGTATCGCCCATCGAGTTATCCTACGGACGTCCTTAGGATATCGCTATGGGAGCTTGACTAATCTGACGTTAATGGGATCTAAATGGGACGTCCCAGGGATGTACTCTGCTATGTGGGACCGCACATCATGACTGAGGTTCATCAGAATTTTCCTCAGTTTCAAAAGGTGAATTTGGGCTTGAACCCAGACGAAAGTTTGGGGGCTACCTTCTCCTTACTCAACCAAAGAAAAGTATAAAGTATACAAGAAACTACCTGAAGCAGTACAGATAAGTTTCGTTTCGGTGTTGTTTCACAATTGGCATGTTATTGAGAAACATGTTTTCCCTATGGTAAGTGAAAGATAGTTACAGTACATTTTGGCCACTGCAATACGAAATCCTCAGTGTCTGAAAGGAAATGTTTGGGACAGAAAGAGCTTTACCAAGTGCAATTTTCTTCTTGAACCGCAAATGCTGTTCTGGAATATTTTAGTGTAATCAGTGAAGAGGGCTAGAAGGGACATGGGGAGAAGCCGTTTGTGTAGCAACATCAGATAGGGGCTTGTAAACCAGTACGCTGTGTCGTAAACCCGAGCGTGGTTCGGCAACATTTAGGACCGTCCTTAGAAGCTAATTGCTCTTGGGAACGAAAGTTACAAGTCGGATCAACTAATCGGGGAACCGAGCCGCCGTAGCTTAGAGGTGAGCGTTGGAGTACCATTCGGGAGGCCATGGGTTCGATCCCAGCGGCCGACTATCCTGATAGGTTTTTCCAGAGTTCTTCCTCAGTCACACCAGGGAAATGCCAGGATGGCAGCTTCAACATAGGCAGCTTCGCGAATCCTTGCCCCACCCTATTTCGACCTGAGCCTTAGATGCCTAAAGGCCACCACTTCAATTCAAACAAATCGGGGAGGGGTGTGGATTTGAAGAACTTACCTACACTTTATAAAAACTACAAATCGTTACTACCTGCATACCAGCTCTAGAGGAACGTTTCTGTGACACAAATACAAGCTTCAACTTCAGAGTGTAATGAATCGACTACACTTACGTTGTTCTTATACCGTAAAATATTCCAAATTTTGAGTTATACTTTTCTAACGTACATGCGTAAACATGAATAAACTTTGAACGGCTCGCACGGATAAGTCCCAAAGAGCATATGCTCCTGGGATCTACAATGGCGTACGAAAATAAGAGAATTATGGTAAAACTACTTGGAATTAAGATTTTGCAACATGTTTCCGACTTATTAGTTAGATTTGTTCGGGGCTGATAAATTATTTTGATGAATAGGAGCTGCAGGTTTGTATCATATTTAAAATATCGTATTATAAGAGGTCTTTCTTCTTTGTAGGTTCTCATAGCTTTATTCATACCGAACTGTAACTTGGACAACTTATCACGGTTATTTTTGAGCATACCGTTTGTAAGTACACATGATCGGATTAATTTGGTGATATCGTCAAGCAGAGAGTAATGTCTATAACGGCAAATTCAACAAACTAGGAATATAATAAATTTTTGGATACATATATAAAGACGAATAAATTTATCTTTCCAGCCACATGTATGTATAACCTTAATGAATAAATATATTTAAGATAAAAAATCACTTTTAAAGGTCTGTATTCTTTTAGAAATAAATCTTGTAACTTGTATTGTAAGTAGTAATTAAAACTAAGAGACAAGCTTATGTTGATTTTCTCGTGTCTTTAACTTAAATAGAAATTAAATAAAGAAGAACGTTATAATTTCTGATAGAAAATATCCAGAAATTGCAAACATATATTTACAACTACCGCGGTAATAAGTTGTTGGCATAATGTTTTTCTAAACAGAGAAAGTGCTTCGTATCAAAGTGTGTAAATTACATTTTAAAATTGTACGCATTAAGGGCTTTCTTTTCAATAATAAGACATTCTAAAACACTAATACGGGAGAAGCGGTAAATGGCGAACGGGTGGGCAATGGCGAAAATCCCATTAAAAAGTTCCTGCGCTAGATCAGGGGATCAGTACCGGTACTGCCAAGTTCAGGAAGATTCAGTGCTGTTCCCTACAAACGGATTCCCCATTATGAACAGAGTTGTGTAAGTGAGACGAGTTAATGTGTTTACGTACAATTTCACTATAAAATTGAATAACTAAATCTTAAGTGTTAACAAGATATATTCGATATTTTAGAGACTTATGAACTACATAAATGAAAAGAGTAAACATTTACAGATTTTTTTTTATAATTGCAGTGTCTGTTCCACGTTTCTGGATAAAATTTACGAGTGACTTGATTCTGTAATGGCGTTCCAGCTGGGCAATGACTAGAACGTCTTTCTGTAGTGTATACGTTGATTTTGTGCGCAGCTGATTGTTGTGATGAAAGTGTGAAAGTGATAATCGTCTGAACTGATCACATGCTGAACGTAGTGGGCGAGTAGGTGGGAAAATAAACTTCCATAATTATGTGATTATTGTAATAGTCCTATACTCATCACAAATTTTCGGAAAGAACTCAAACCTTAATTTCGTAAATTTAAGTGTGTTCAAGTATCAAATATTGGATACTGGCGAAATCCTATTTTCCATTGTCCGACCAGTAGGGCAATCACGAACAGTGCAGACTTTTTTTAGACTCAATTTCTTTGTTAGCTTTGAAACAATTTCCAAACGTTAATAACCACATTTTAGAGCAGAGTCTGAAGTTTATTTCTGCTAGCTTGTTTTCTAAAAGGAGTTTAAATAATTTCTGTGAAGTCTTGTTAGAAGCTTAGGTGATCGTCATTTACCGTCATGCCCCTACTTCAACACACAGCTATAACAGATTATCAGTTTATAGAGAGCATCAATATTGAATTCCTAACTGAGGAAAGAAAACACGTCCAAAAACTTAAACTCTAAAAGGTTAACATATAGCTAGTTCAAAGCACTTTTTTTTACTAATCTTGAAACCAGAAGTTCTGAACATCAGGAAACGTTCGTAAAGCACAATTAGAAATGTTTTCGTCCATTAAAACGGGGACAATGACCAAAATTCTGATTCATAAGAATACGCGCTTACATGTGCTTGATGTGCAGTGTTCACTTACAGCGTAGTGGTTGTTACTTACAAAGTGTGCTGTCTGAAACCCACCGCCTGCTCAATCTTAGATCGAGCGGGCGGTGCTGAAACCATTCGTACATTTGTAAAACGCTTAAAGGAATGGAACACACAGTTAGACGGCACGTTCGTAATTGTAGCCATCTTGAAGTCGGCTACCTGGAATCTGACACGATAATAAGAGATAACGTAGTACACCAATCAGGGCTAGAAGTTGGAGTGATCGTTAGTTACACCCTCTCTGTATGTTCCTGGGAGAGCGCACATTATAAATTGGTCGTTGACCCTCTCTATATATTCCTGAGGGGGCGCACATCATGGAATGGTCGTTGTTCTACCTCTTTTATAATGACTTAGAGTAGAAATTCACGAGTGTGACAAGCCATTAGCAAGAGGGAATAAAACGCACAATTTCCTCTGGTTGGGGCTACGTAAATAATGTTATGCACTCATTCAGACTCGTCATTTTTTCCTGCATCAACACTATTAAATTTTTACAATACACTTCTGACTTACTAGTAATACAATTTTTCTTTATCATAAGTTGGTTATACTGCTAACTGCCCAAACTGAGGTTTCCTGCATGTCTGCTTCGTGTTTTGGCAAATACCAAATGTTAACGTTACGGTCCAGGGTCTACAGACAGGCGCAGGGAGTCAATAGTCTTTCTTTTAAACGAATAAATACTACCAAAGCAAAAAAAAAAAATAGATTTGTCGATGTCACAAATCCCGGGACATTACTCTAGCTCTTGAAATGTTTAAGTCTCACTTTACTAATTCAGGTTTATTTACAAAGTTAGAATGAAAATGTGAAAATATATATTTACAAGCTTCCGCGCCTATCTTCCCCTGTGGGCCCGCGAATATTAATTCTGACAAATTACTTTAGTTACAAGTTCTGTCTCTGTCTCTCTCTCTCTCTCTCTCTCTCTCTCTCTCTCTCTATATATATATATATATATATATATATATATATAGTATGTTTCCTTCTTGTCGCAGCTGAGAGAACAAAAATGTGATGACGTAGATCATAACTTCAAGACGTTTTACTAGGTCAGCTGAGAGAACACTGTTACGAAATCCCGAGCCACTTGTTACTATTAATTTCTGCTCTCGGCGTAATATGAGTTTTTGAATAAAGAATACTTATGCTTTCACATCTCCACTTTCCCTCCTTTTCGCATACTAAGATTTTCATGGAACGTTGAAATAGCAGTTTCTTTAAACGCATCATTTCACAACTACTTGCTTGGTACGATATCAACTTTAATGTAGACTTCATGGTGCAGAGTGATTAACTTTCTTGGGCATAACACATCCCCACCAGAATCACCTCGCTTTCCCTCGGGACTGGTATCCGATTAAATACATAACCAAGACTGGAACTCAAACCTTACAGGTCTTCAGAGCCGCTTATAAGATTGGCCACACTTGCACACATCACTAAATAATTGTTTACGAGAACGTGGTAACATAAGTGTGTCCGCCACCTCGACTCGAACCTAGGTACTGCTGCGAAGGAGTTGATGTCCGCTCAATTTATTATAAACATGGAACGGAGAAAGGAAAGTATTTTTGGAATTATTCTGTGTCTGTTTTTTTCTTTTTTTTTTGTAAGAGTTCAAGTTCTTTCTTTCGATTGGTGATATATCTTGTTTAATTGTGTATAATAATATCTTATATATTTTGGGGGCATGGTTTAGCACACATGTTTAGTTTCATCTTGTGGTTATTCTCAAGGAGTTGCATGCAGTAACCATTGTATCAGGATGTGGTTCGAACGTGATTGTGCTCAATGTATATGGTAGTTAGGCACATTAGTTATGTGAGAAATTGTTGGAAACTTCACCATTGTCATGCGCATATCAATATATATGATCTTAAATGTGTATGTGTTTTATTGGAACAAATATACTTTAGTAGTTACGTACATTCCTCTGGTAGCCAACTGGGCCTTAGTTTAGCTACGTAGAAGTGGCCCAGCCATCATTTTTAACCTTACGCTCTCTCTGCCTACGGAATCAAACAACATGGCTAATTTGAACTTTGAAATTTTAGATATAGAAGTACCTAATATCGAAAGCTATTTGGAAAGATTTGATCATTTATGTAATGCAAATAAGGTTGAAGATGATAAAAAGCTAAGTTTACTCTTCCTATCATCCATTGGTGCCAAGGCTTATGAGAGACTGAAGCCATCATATTTGCCGGAATCTCTGAGTGCGCTCACTTTGGGTCAGGTCAAAGATAAGTTGTTAGTTTTTTTTCAGTGCCAAACATTCGGAAATTGTGGAACGTTATAATTTACTTAAATTGAAACAGTATGAATATGAAAATAATCAACAATTTGTAACTATACTTAAGCAAGAGGCCATGTGTTGCGAATACGGAGATTTTCTAAATACTATGTTAAGGGATCAGTTTGTTTTAGGTATTTACGATGATAACATCAGGAAACGTTTACTGTCCGAACCTAAATTAACATTTGACAAGGCAATAAAGTTATCAACTATTGTAGAGCAAGTAAGCACAGATGTCTAGGTTATGAGAGGCATGGTTAATAACAATATTACATTGCATAAGTTGACTTATCAGAAGAACAAGAGTTTTATAGAATGCCAGTTGCTCTAACAGCTCTACAGAAAAGTTCTAACTTGTCCACGGTGCACGTATCGTCATCAGTATGGAAAATGTCCGGCATTCAATAAGTTTTTCAATGCTTGCAACTTAAAAGGACACTTTATGAAAAGTCGGTACTGTAAAATTAAGTGCGTCAAAATCAAATCAAGCTTGTGAACATAATTCGTTGCAATTTACACCCGAAAATCAAGTTGTTTTATCTATTGGATAACTCTTACGTAGACGATATATTGAGTATTTGTGTAGAATTTCCAACATGTGCAACAGATGACCTTGCTGATATGTATTTGAGAATAGGTAAGCATGACATAGGTTTTGGAATCGATTTTGGCGCCATCGATAATATGCTTACGTTACAACTGACGCAAACTATGGACACCAATATGTTAGTATATCCTACAGAGAGACAAATATTATTATTGATTGGGTCGGTTTCATCAGTAGTGGGTGAAGTAGATTTACACATACAACATCGAACCAAATTATTTTTGATGCATTTCATAATAACAGATACGACTCTTCCGTATCAGATAATTGGTAGAAGTGGTCTAAAACATTAAATGGAAATTGGTTAACGGATTTCATTGATGGTATGTCCATGCCCAGAGTTAAAAATAGTACCTTTTTGATGGTAAAAAGATATCTCAAGCACAGGTTGATAATTCACAAGTACTCAATGAACGCAGTATACCTTCTTCAATTACATGTGAAGAAAAACATAATGCTTTAAAATCCACATTAGATTTACAGTTTAACAGTTTGCGGACAAAATTAGATAGAAATAAACACGTGCTTAATAGTAAGTCATTAGATCAGGCTCAAAGTGATAGTGAATGTGGGCAAATAAAAGCCAAGATAATTGTGTGGAAAAGAATGGAAATACAACGGATAGTTCATTTGAGCATAATACATGTGCTTCTAATATTCAGTATGCTGTTGATAAAGATCCATCAATTGTTAACATTGAGAAATATTCAACAGTGGCTAGTAAACAGAAAGAGCAAAGCAACACTTTGTACAATCAGTGTTATTTGCTTGAGGCGTTAAAATGTTATTTAACTGCATTACATATCGATCCCACGAATCCATCGCTTTATAATAATATATTTGCGATTTGGTTACATTTGGAGAATGCAGAAAATTCAATTAAGTGGGGTCAAAAGATATTAGATCTAAAGCATGTTTATCCAGCAAATGAAGTCTTGTTAAAAAAATACGTAATCGTCTGGAGCGTTCACAACAGTTACTAGATATTCAAAAATCAAGTCAAATGAGCTGTGCTGATCATACTACCCTGGTTCTGAGTAAGACTACCGAATATGATTTGTTTTCTGTAATAATTAATGAGACAGAAGTACTTGATAAAGTTCCATTTGATCAAGTATTACGTTCTTCTTCCGGTTTGGTTAAAGCAAGAGTATCTCTACCTATACAAGCGATGTCAGTCGAAACAGTTCCCATGATTACCTTGAATGGGTCTATAATTTCCACTAACAATGGGGATTGTTTAAAGATGGAATCAAAGGAAACATATTCATTAATACACTCAATGTCGTCTCATGACAAATTATTTATCGATCACTGTGATTTACCAAAAGAATTATCGTCTTCCGAGATTCAAGAAGTTAAAAAAAAAACAACTGGTTCTAATTCAGAGTTAAAATATCAAATAATACCTGAGTCTGTTCAAGGTCAGACATTACATAATATGAAAAGTTTGGCTGAAAATGTCAATAAGATTTCTTTGAACGAAGCAGTTCGACACGTCAACGTCCAAAAACAAAATAGCGAAGTTAATACCTCAGAGCCATTCACCCACAATTTGGTTTCGCTCAATAACACCAATATGCTAAACAGGAAAGTTAAGAGGTCAAGAAAGCATACTAAATCCGAGTTACAAATTGATATTGACAACAAATTGAAACGTTTCTTGGGTAACGTTGGATTGCAACAAGCTTTCGAAAACCCGGAATTTCATAGGGTAAAACATATGATGCTAGAACTATTCTTGGACGAAAATGATGATCTCGCAGTGGCTTATACCATTCCATATCTCAAGGTCAAGTAATTATGAAGGAGGGGGGGGAGGATGCTGCGAAGGAGTTGATGTCCGCTCAATTTATTATAAACATGGAACAGAGAACGGAAAGTATTTTTAGAATTATTCTGTGTCTGGTTTTTTGTAAGAGTTCTAGTTCTTTCTTTCGATTGGTGATATGTCTCCTTTAATTACGTTTAATAATATCTTATATATTTTGGGGACAAGGTTTAGCACGCACGTTTAGTTTCATCTTGTGGTTATTCTCAAGGAGTTGCATGCAGTAATCATTGTATCAGGATGTGGTTCGAACGTGATTGTGCTTCAATGTATATGGTAGTTAGGGACGTTAATTATATGGGAAATGGTTGGAAACTTCATCATTGTTCTGCGCATATCATTATATAAGATCTCAAATGTGTATGTGTTTTATTGGAACAAATACACTTTAGTAGTTACGTACATTCCTCTGGTAGCCAACTGGGCCTTAGTTTAACTACGTAACAGGTGCCTCGATACAAATTACTTTTCATATCAAACTCACAGAAGTTGGAATTCTAGACAATTCATGACTGCCCTGAATTCGACTTACAGGGAAATGATGAATATTACGAATATTACTTGCCTGGCCGATGTTGTTGGTTCGTGGACGGCCAATCTGTTAATACAGAGGTGATATTCGTCCCAATCGTCTCGGTGTCCATACCACGAGAAACACTGGCTTGATAGCGTTCAACCTCCTGGAGGTCGACCCGCTGCCGAGTGATCACGTAGCGTGGAGACCGTTTATTTGTCTCAACAATTCTTTGGTTATCCATTATTAGTCCTACTGTCCAAGAATATCTTTACACTTATCTTTTTCTCAATGCCTGCCAAGTGAATAACGAATAACTTGCAAATTCTAAAACATTGACGACTTTAAACAATTAATCTAAGCACTAGGCCTGATTGATATCATCCGAGTCATAACCTCTACTTCTTCAAGTCCTTTTACCCAGCATATTGAGTGCTGCGTTGAAGTGGTACCAGCGATGTTTGGGGTCTTAAGACCTTTGTAAAGATTTGTTATATGAGGACGAACAATGGGCGAGCGGCTGTTTATATACCTTTTCTAGCTCCTTCATTCCGTTGGATTACTCTCGCTCTTTTAACAAACAGAGATTTCCGCCAACTCTCTCAATATGCGCCAAAGACTGTGACTCCCTGATATTCTAAAATCTTAAAAGCGTGACACACATTGCAAAGCTACACATAAGGGTTCTTCAATGAATTACGGTTACCCACCAAAAATATTATATCGAATAAAGGAATCTATCTGCTACAAATAGTTAATAAGATAATAATACTAATAATATCACTCAATTGAATTTACAATCATTAAACATTAATATGGTCTGATAATATTCAAATCAACTAAACTATAAAATTATTAGAGCAATACAAAATAATTTTTTTAGGTAAGACGGGCAATAGTTATGATATGCATATTTCATTTAATTAAGCAAATAGTAAAACTGCTAAGTTACAAAGTTTAGATGAAATATTGATAAAGTCAGTTTTCCTGCAAATTAATTTTTGTTAGTGATAATAATATTGAAAATATCCTCTTCGTTTTAAAACGGTGCAAGTAAGGAAAACCTAGTGTATACTAATGAGTGGGTAGGTGATAAAGACCTTCTAACTGATAGTGCCTTCCACCCAGTATTCTCTAATGCACATTTGTTCTCCATTCTTTAAGTGTTTTACAAATAAACGAGCGTTTTTGCAATTAGAGCATAATATAAGTATTTATTCTTATCGAATCAGAATTTTGGTTACTGTCCCCGTCGTCTTATATTAATTCACCAACACCTAGGTCTTGTCCTTGGAAGCTCACTACCTAGTTAAGAATGTTACTAATAATTCAACCAAGGAAGTCGTTGTCAGTTATTGTGATTGATTGTGAATTTTATTTATGGCCTTTGGGATTCTTAGGTTCAGGCAGGGACAGGAGAGGGGAAAGGATGCGAGAAAGGTGTTGACCAGTGCTTGTGTTGAAGGTACAATCCTGGTATTTGCCTAGTGTAACTGAGGGAAAAAGCTACAAAAACCTAAGTCTGGTATTTGCCTGGTGTAACTGAGGAAAAACCCTACAAAAACCTAAGTCTGGTATTTGCCTGGTGTAACTGAGGACAAACACTACAAAAACCTAAGTCAGGATGGTTGGCAGTTAGGATCGAACCCACGACCACCCGAATGCTTCTATTATTGTGATTCCAATTGCAACGTTCTTCTAAAGTTGTAATATATTTCATTGTTCCCCTAAGGCCCCTTTTATGCACAACGATCCTGTCACACTGCAAAGAATTCGGTTGCGGCGCGGTTTTTGTACCTTTTTATGCACGTACGACTTGTCGCACGGGTTGGTAAACAAGAGAAACAAAGGAAATGTGTTGATACAGTGTTGCCAGTGCTTTTTTGTGTTTTTGTTTTTTGTATTCGAGAGTAATTTTATTAATGTGTCGTGCAAGGATAGATCACACAAGATGTAATTATTACAAGATAAAACCAAAGTGAAAGAGCCCCTTTTGTGTATATATGGCCAGCAAAATGAGGCGGTCAATTATATTCTGGAAAGTTGTGCAATATTTAATATAAAAGATAGAGAATGTTTGATTTAAAAAAAAAATCTATAACTTAGTGAATTGGGGAATGACAAACTTAATATCCAATCCTCAGACTACGAGCACGTATTTAATGTATGAGTAGTGATGAATTTAGACACTTTCACCCAGAGGTGGGGGTGGGGGGGTGTTCTTTGAGGGGAAACTAGTTTTCAAATAAATTACTATTTAGGTTTTTCAAGACGTGATCTATGGGGTAACAATGAACTACGACTTTGTGCTTGCTGTTAATGAATCGAATTACGCTTTATGCAAATAGATAATAATTGCAAAATTAAAGAAGGAAAATAAAATCTCCGAGGAAAATATCCCCGGGTATCCCCTGGAATCTTAATTTTTCGGGGGTCCTTACGTTGAAAAAATTACTCTTCCAATATATGTCTTAAGTTCTAGAAGAGAATTGAATATATTTTTTTTATGAACTTCAACCATCTAAGACCCAGGCCGGGATATGGTTAGGAACAAATGCGGAAGAGTCCCGGCCAGAGTTAATTTGAAGGGAGGTACCATTTCGTCATTTACCTTGTGTGACTATAGAAAAACATGGAAAAATCCCTTGACAAATTTTGTATTATCCCTTGACGAGCTTTTACATTCTCTATTTTAGAGAGGGTATGGAATAGTGAAAGTTATTACAATTCAATATCTATTTCTGTCCAACTTTTTTAAACGTACAATAGAACCAGCGGCGCCTATTCTGACTGAGGTTTTCCAGGGCTTGTTCTCAGTCACATCAGACTAACACCGGGATAATACCTTAAACGTAGACCCTGGCTGACTACTTTCTGTATCCTTTGTCTCCATCCTATCCCGGCTGAGTCTTATGATTAAATGCCATAAATAAATTCACACATAGACACAAATAATAAAGTCTCGTTTACCCGGAATCACGATATTTCCAGAACGATTTTCGAAAATAATATGTTTTCGCCTGTTTAGAAATCCATCAAATGAGTTCTACACAGAGTAAATGTGAAGTGTTGTACTATATTTGCCTTCTACCCGTACCCTGCACCCTGTATCTGAACAATAATTGGAAAATAAACAATTTTCTTACTGAATTACTGTATTTGCAGGCTCTTATAACATAAAAAGATGTAAATTTGGTTTATCCGGAATTTCGTATATCCGAAATGGGTCAGATCTCATCAAGTTCGGATAAACAAGCTTTTGGAAATGTGAATATGCATTACGAAAATATGCTACAAGTCAGGAATACTAAGTTAGAAATATTAATATATCATTGTAGCAGAAACTCATATCTGAAGCAAAAATTTATACTAGAACTATTAAATCTATTACTATTACCTTATTATTATGTTTCGTGAAAATAAAAAATAAAAACTTTTCTAGTTGTGGGGTTCGTGCCCTCGCTGGCAAAATTATAAAGATTTATAAACAGCTTATCTTATCCAGCTACACCAGCGTGCCAACGATCTAATAGACGCAAGTAAACACTGATATTGCACACTGAGACAGTGCACATTACTCATGGCTAGAGTCTGCATGGCTAGCTATCGAACATGAGTTAAGAAAACCCTTACGTAAAAATTTATTAAATTTGTGCAACGTTCTAAGCAGCAGTGTACGAAAATGCAGGTTTGTTCAATATTAAAACATTAACTAGCAATGCTGTTGATGTTGAGTTCTCCTGGCAAATGTGTTTTACATTATTCCAGAGCTTACTTCAATACGCTGCAGTTCAACACTAACAAAAGCAAGAAACCGGGAAAAATAAACCCGAGACTGGCAATCGGGCATAAGAACTCGAGGGTACCAGGTTAGTAATTGAAATGTAAGAGAAAAACCATGAAACTCCATTTTTGGCTGATTTCAAACTTGTGGTCCAGTCTGTTAGTTCACAAGGCGTATACAATGGTGCAGCATACGTTGCAATATACCTAGAACATTTATTGCTCACTTTAACAGAATGTTTAAATAATTCAATGTGTTTCAATTGAACCTGAAACATTTTTTTATTATTTTGCGAAACGAGACCCCCACTCATGTTCGTTCACTTATTAAATTTTCCTTGAACTATTCAACTTTGTCGTTCTTCCTTTAACAGATCACAAATGCGGGGATTTTGGAGATTTTGATACAACTCCAAAACAGTGCCAGTGCCATTCAACACTAATAATGTTTCACTTATTAGAGTACGTTGCAATATTTTTAAGACGATTTTGTTTATTCTACGAATTCTCCTGCACAAATTTTGTAAGATTGTTGTAGGACTTTCTTTCGTGTGTTCGATCTGTAGGCGTGCAAAATCTTTAATGACACTGAGCAAAGCTGCAAGCAGTTCCATATGATAAATAATTACATAGAGACATACGCAGAAACACATCACTTTCATTGCTTTTTTTCGTATGAGCTGCATTAATTACGTTCAGTCCCCCGTTTAGCATGCACCTCTGCTGTTCACGTGGTCGGTGCTAGTATAAGCAGCGTTCTAACCCTGTTTATGAGTGAGTGTAGCTGAGTGCAGTCAATTGAGAGTCGTGTTGCGTTCTCAGTGTGAAGCAAGACGTGACGGGTTTACACGAATGTACCCTGTGGTGTCATATTAGTTGACATTGTTCTGCACTCCTTACACCTCCGGTGCAGATAGTGCAACGGTATCAAACTCCACATTTTTCTTATATCTAAAAAAGATTTCATGAGTATGCAATAATTATTGCCGTTTCATTGATTAATGTCTGGTAAAATCTGCAATATGAGGAGATACAAGCACAAACACGGTGTCTGTGTGTGGTTAGGTTTTTACTCTGCTCTAAAACATTGGACTACGAATGTCAAGATACCTTGCATATTACAAAATAATAATAATATTAAAAAATATCATATACAGTTACTTAACACCCAAAAAGGAGCTTAGGTTATGAAAAATGTTGATAAGGCCAAAATGTACCTTTTATTACACATTTGAACATAGATTATAAGTGTACTTGCAATTAATATTAGATGCCTCATTGTGACCAAACCAGTACACGTTAGTAGAGTGGGGGCACTTGACCGCACTTTCTTAAAAAATGCCCTTTTTTCCAGGGCTTGCTGATAGTCAGGAGTCAATTTTCCAGGGCCGTACGATACATGGTGTCATGAGTTTTGGAACCAGATGTGGTTACTTTTTCTGGAACTAGATCTGGGTACTTTTTGTTCTCTTTTACGGCCCTTATTTTTAATTGTGTTATTTTTTATAAAAGACTACGAACATATTTTCCAACCCTTATTTAACATTGAAGAGATGGACTACGACCACCTTTTTCACCTCTTTTTTTAACATAGAAGAGATTTAACTCCGAACATAGTGCACAAGGCTATGCCCGCATTTAACATAGCAGAAATTACACTACGCTACGACCCTCCAACACATGGCTACAACCCCTATTTAACATAGCAGAGATACCTTTTTCCAACCCCTAATTAACATGTCATAACATTCTTCACCCCCCATATTTAATTCACATTATAAAAAGAGTAATGGGCTATTTTACGACCTAACCCCCTAAATACACTTGAGGGGTTGTTGTGAATTTGATTAGAATTTAATTAATTACACAAAAGACTATGAGCCACATTGTAGACATGCAATGCGTGGTGTATTTGCTAGAGACTACGACGAGCCATGGTTCCTGATCGCCAAAATTTTGTCGGATTATGATGAAAAAAAATAATAAGGCTATAATCTATCCCCTATTTAACATAGCAGAGATTGCATAAAAGCCTACGAAGCGATGATCCAACTCATATTTAACATAGTAGAAATTACCTAACCCCATATTTTATAAAAGACTACGACCCCATATTAAACAGCAGATATTTCATAGGCAACGCGTTTTACAAGCACAACACAGAGGCATCCCTACGTCACTTTTTTCCACCCCTATTTAACATAGCAGAGATTATAACAGAAAGTTGAAGTTAGTTTCAATACCACACTCTATAACCTAGGCAAAGGTCAAAATATTGAAATTCTGCTTTCACATTCGCCATTGGTTGGGTATTAAGTACAATTTATTAATATTTAACCGAGTATATCTCGTAAACGGCTAGATATATTTAAATTCTGTTTTGATATTCGACATGGCCGCATTAAGTACAATTTATAAAAAAGTGGTGACCTTGAGGTCAAAGGTCAAATATTAAACTGTGTATATCTCGGAAATGGATAAACATTTTAAAATTTTAGTTTTAACATTCGGCATGTGGGCAGTCAGTAAAATTTGTGAAAAAAGTGGTGACCTCAAGGTCAAAGTCAAATATATAACCCTTTATATCTCGTAAACGACTAGATATATTGAAATTCTGCTTTCATATTCGGTATGTTGAAATTAAGTACTATTTGTGGTGACCTCGAGGTCAAAGATCAGATATTAAAACCCTGTACATCTCGTAAACGGTTAGACACATTGAGATTCTGTTTTTCAAATTTTGGTATGTCTGCATCGAGTGACCTAGGTACTTTTTATTCTATAACCAATTTATGAAAAAAAATATTTCTTTTAATTATACTAATACATAAAATACTACAGTCACTTTTTTCCCTGAAAATAATAGCAAAAATTACAGGGCTCCCACCATACTCTACACTGTAATATAAATTTGAAGTTTTTTTGTGTGTAACTGAACTCATCTGGCTATTCATCTCGCAGCCCCCCATAGACACACTTGGTTTACGGAGAACTTAATCTCACTCCAGGGACCTACACACACGGTTTATTAAGAACTTAATCTCGGGCGAGGGATCAGCACATGTACCTGGTTTACGGAGAACTTAATCTCGCGCCAGGGACCATTCTCATAAACGAATAAAGCATAATATCGCTAACATAAATGTTGCCAGTTGAGAATTTATTTAAGAATTCCTGTAGTGAATAGCCAGATGCACGACATGCTAAATAGAGAAAACAATAGTGTCCACAGAATTGAGATAAATCACCTTGTATAATTCTATTATTCCACGTATAAAATACACAGTTTCGTTTTAAAACCCTTATATAATACGGTATGTATGGTGGAAGGCCATAGCTATCAAAATATTCACCGTGCCCTGTGTTAGAAATATAAACAGCAACCCAATGTTCACCTGGCTTATTACTAGGATCAGTATTTATAATAATGGCTGCAGGAAATGTATGGATAAAATGAGGTAGTTGATCTGCAGCATATACACCTATAAAATGACCATTTGGCAAATTCTGTTGTAATGCCTCAAAAAGTTCAAGGGTATTTAACATTTTTCTTTTAATTATATATATTTTTCTCTGGAAATCAATTTCTAGTTCTGATGAGAATTCGCAGTAAATAACCGCGGTTACAGGAGAGGGCAGTTCTTGCTTAAAATGAACCTCTAATCGTACACTTCCCTGTGGCTGGGGGCTAGTATGAAATACAGCACTAGCACTAGAATCGGGAGTTAAATCAAACACCAGTAGAGTATAACCATTAGGATATTCGACAAGTGAAATATCATTACCTTGATTAGAATAATAAATACCAGAACCTGTAAATATCGTAGAATATACTTGTATATATAGCTTATTATCAAAATCTGGCTGTAGTGGTCTAGATGGAACAGGAGTTCCGTCAACATATAATGTAAAGAATGACATACTGAAATGCTTAAAATTAAAAGGATTTGTTTGATAAGTACCGTTGAAAGCTGTATTAGTAACAAACCCTATAATAATACGTTTAGGCACTATGCCAGAAAACAAATCTGGAAGAGTGGTGTCCATAATGACCTGCGGTAAAGTCTCTGTCTTCACCTGCACCTTTGTTATTGGGTATTTTACTCTAAATTTAGGATTTTGTAATACTTTATTTTGTGCTATTTTCACCGTGGGCGACACATCAACCTTTTTCACAAACAGCGTTGCATCTGTAATTACAACTTTTCCCTCAGCACCAGTTTCGCCCATTAGACAAAATACGAGTTTGGCTGGAATCAGCTTAATACGCATCTGTACACCACTCAATAGAATTTTTTCCTGATTAAAAATATCACCATTAATATAGCCCAGTAATTCAAAGAGTTGACTTAACGCTGTGAGAAGTGAGCGTTGTTTAAAACCCTGATTATTATTTTCGGCCACACTGTCCATATGTCCACTGTCCAGTATCTTTAAACCACATTGCCGTTTGAAGATGAGTTGTTTTTGCATTGGCATTATAATTCAGTAGTTTTTCAATGTACGATCGAAATGGATATGTATGTGAGGAATAGGAAATTAGTTGATTATTCAAATATATTTGTACCTCGCTGAACATTGCACTGAGAAAATCATTTACAGGACCAATTTTCTTATCAGCAGTTGTTAAATCAGAACCATCAGGTTTAGTAATTTTACCTCTAATATGTAGCGTGGTAAATTAATATAATCATCACCGTGACCGGGGACTACAAACTTTATGAGTGCATTATCAGATATTGACGCCACAGGTTTATACGGCACTGTTTTATTACCAATAATACTCGTTTGAACGGGTAGACCCGCAAATAGGTCTAATTCTGATTTCGTACACTCAAACTGCATTTCTGCTATTAATACCCACACTAGTTTATTTTATAATACCTTATTACGAAAATATAGTTTTACACATACACTGCCATATTGGAAAGGAAGTGGATTACCCGTGCTATCTCTTAAACCGATAATAATTTGATCAAATTGTTTACGTTGTACGGGGATATAATGAGGATTTTCAAAAATATGCACATTACTAGTACTATACTCTTTAATATTCGTATTTACAGTACGTATTAATGGCGCAACAGTATCGCCTACCAGCTGAGGTTCTCCAATATCACTATAGATATACATGTGTACGGGTAGCGATTTCTGTAAATCAGGAGGATAACGCGCATGATGGACAAGTGCAATATCATCTTACTGAATATGATCAAAACCTAGTATTCTGGCTAATTCGGGTGATAGACGAACTTCCACCCTCTTGTCGTCTTTTCTTACTCTACTAACGTCAATGCGTTTTACCGAAGCTTTAACTTTTAATTGCAAATTCAATTTTGTCGCTTTTATAGTTAATTTGAGATAGAATATCATCAACATAATAATAATGGCCGGGCATTATTTTAGTTAAGTTCCAGCTTTCCTTATCCGAGCCCCTGTAATAGATAGTATATTTGGAAACATTCTGAAATGAATCTGTATAATGTACTTCGACAACAGCTGTTTCCCACACACCTTTCTCCAGTAGGAGAGGATGATATAGTTTTGTAGTATAATATGCCAGAGTATTTTGCGGAAAATATTCCATAGAACTGTTACTGGGAAGTGTGAGGTAAAAACTAGTACGTTGCTCCATAATTAATTAAAAATCTATCTCCTCTTTACCCTCTTTTTCATTACACCACCACCACCTGTTTGCTTATTTTTACGTTTTCCTCCACCCGCCAACACTTGATTTATTTTATTATGAGCTTTATTTTTTAAATTACTTTTTGCTTCCTGCCAGTGCACTTTTAATGTTTCTTCAACGGGTCTGTTACTATTTAGTACGTCTTCGGCTACATTAATACCACCACGTAACATTTCTTTACCAACAGTTTTTGCACCCTGTTTTAATAATGGAAATACAGTACGAAATAAACCACCTTGAAAACTACCAATACCATACCCTTCTTGGTATGGTGCACCTCTATATACATTATAACCACTACCTGCTTGATGCGAATAATATTTGAGATAAGGATCATTCAATTTTTCTGCTATATACATAAATATATAACTAGTTTATAATAATGTATTATTATTACCATCCTTTTTCAGACATAGAAAAAGGTCTTATTTCCATTTTATAACCACACACATCTACGTTGCCTCTTAACAGGGGGTAGTATGGACTCCAACGTTTGTGCTCTTTTAAAGGGATATTATAAGATTGCCAATTACCTAATTCTAAAGTACAGTATGCAAATCTTACAATATCGGGTAATCTAACGAAATAAAAACCACACTCTGCAAGTTGACGTGGTGGAACTTTCCATTGACCCGGTCTTTTAAATATTGCTAGCCGTTCTTTAAATAGGATACTGGAATCCATGAATTAAATGAAGCAGGATAACCCCGCCACCGAACAAGTATTCGTTTACCTTTAGCTTCTAAAATTTCGTCTATTTCGTAAACTTTTGGCAGTGGCACAGCTTGCATTTCCTCTTCGTAAAATGAACCATCAATCGCATCCCCATTTAAATCTTCTAATACATAAACCACTTTCTTTTATTTATATTGTATTTGTTTTATTTTAAATATTTCCGCTGTCCAATTTTCTTTATAACGTTTTGCAAAATGTTGTTTTGCCTTAGTAATTCGCACAGTATCCCCTTCTTTATATTTTTCTCCTTTAACACTGGTACGGGACGGAGTAATTAGTCTATTCCACACTTGTTGAAACGTATCTTGGTTCACTAGAGCTGGCGGTAATTTGTGTGCTGCGTGTGGTCTAGAATTATATCCGTGAACTAGTCGGGGGAGCACATCTTCGTAGCGGTAAGTCTTCTTTGTTGTAAAATATTTCCACATTCTTTGCTTCAGGCTGCGATTAAAACGTTCTACGATGCTTGCCTTAATATTAGAGTTTTCGGTTGTGAAAAAATGAATATGTTGCTTTTTAACTACGCCTGGAATGGCCTGTTAATAAACTCTGTACCTTTATCTGTTTGTACCCGTAGAGGTTTACGCCTGGGGCTAGATGTAAATGTTTTCTCGAATGCCTTTATAATATCTCCACCAGTTTTACTACGAACAAGCAGGGCCCATGCATAGCGACTAAATATATCAATCACTCTTAAAATATACCTGTACCCATCATTACATTTTTATAGACTTTGCTTATCGTTTAAATCAGCTTGCCATTGATCGTCAATATTAAACACAAGATAGGGATTCCGTTGAAACCGTTTACGTGCTTGTTTATGCAATGTATATGTCGGTTGTTCTTTTAACCATTGTTCCACCCTGTGTAAAGGTATTGATTTCTTTATAGCTTTCGATAATGCTTGAGCTGTTGAAAACGAGGCAGGGTGTGAAGGGTTATAGTAAATATTAGCTAACTTCTTCATTACTTATAGCTGCGATAATTGACAGCTTTTTTACGTTTACGCCGTGGCTCCGGCTCCTCTTCCTCGTCCTCCTCCTCTGGTTTTCGGGGAGCAGCAACTGTCAGCTTTCGAATATACTCTATTCGCTGAGGGTTAATTCTATACTCTAAGGGTATATTTGATTTTACTAATAGCACGGCAAATGGTTCCCAGCCGGTGGCTGGAATATTTTTCTTACGACACCTAACAAAATCAGATATTAAATCTACTATATTAGCACCAGGAATTGATTTACCATATATCATATATTAACATTACCATTGGCATCCCATTGAATGTTGGGGTTCTGTTTTAATTTACGTAATAAACGTCCTGCTTTACGCTGGCAGATTTCGGGGAGGGTAGATATTATCTCATCCTCTTCCTCCTCCTCCTCCTCCTCCTCAGCACCATCCTGTTTCTTAGTAGTATTAGTAGCAGTTGTTATTGCTGCTACCTGTTTTTGAACAACGTGTAAATATGTTTGCAATACCTCTCTATATTGTACCCATTTTTCATCTACACTCATACTCTTATTATTTAAATTTTCTTTCATCTCGTCATCGAGATTAGATATAGTTCGATAATAATGTAATTTTTCGGGCGAATTAAAATAAGTTTTTTCGCATGCTGCATTATTTAAACAAACTAGATAGTAAACCTCCTAGAATCGGTGCAAGCAATGCAGTGAGAAAACCACCTTTTTGTACGATTAAACGCTTTCTCTTTTGTTTTAGCGTCGGTCCTTTCTTTACCAGATACCTATACTGATTTTTATATTTGCGCAATGTTTTTCTCCTTTTTATTTAACGGAACGTTTCCTTTCAATACGTTATAGGAACATTCACAAATACAACGAATTAATTCGGAATCTATATTTTTTAATATTGCCTTCCGTGCTTTAGGTTTTACCTTTGCTAAAAGTCTTAGTAAGTGTGCATTCTGTGTATTAATAATTTTTAACGTCTATTATAGTAAAAATAGTTATTAAAATATATAAAATATTAAAGTTAGTATTATTTTACCGGCACATAAACATAATTGAATGAATCCGAGGGGGAAATATTTGTTTGCACACGATGCTCATCGGGAGTATTCTGTTTTAGATCAAATAGTAGGTAACCGTGAGCATTGTGGGTTGCATCTTGATAGGCTTCCTGAATAAACTTTGGGTTACCAGGATACAATTGACGTGCCAGGTAATTAATCTGAGCCTGGTCTCTTGGATTTTTAAAACATACTATATAGTGGCAATTTAATGAAATATCACGCATACCTCTAGTCTGATGGAATATATTCTGAGTAATAAAAATAACACTTAAATTCCTATGGTCGCTACATTTGGTGAAAATATCTGTAATCCGGTTATTACATTTACGCATTAAATCGTCTATAATTATTAGGTGTGGACCTTCTTCAACTGAAAATTCATGAAACTGTCGTAATCCTTCTTTAAATTTACATGTACGAAGAGTATTATATAAGGGCTGCCACTAGCCGTAACACCATATAATATTTTCCACTGTTTATTATAATGATCGAGAAATGTTTTGACCCAATATGATTTCCCACAACCTGTGGGTCCCGCTATAATGCATGTGAAAGGACGTTGAAGCTCGATATTTTCTCTCTCTCTCTATCTATTATATACTTCTTCAAAAATAAAACATATGTCAATCACCCATTAACATAGGAACTAATTCTAGTTGAATTCGATTTGCTGTAGGAGTATCTTCAACAAAAGTAACGTTAGAAAATTTACCCTTTATAACACATTCATATAAATATTTACTTATTAGAGGAGCTAGCTTAGAACATGTAGAAATTGCCTCATTAATACATGTAAAATAGTAGCTTATTTTTTTCATGTGGAAAAATCAATTACAAATCTATTATTATCTGAATGAATATAAATTAAATTAACATAGTCGATAGTGGCGTCAAGCGTAAAAATAGTTTCATCACTTAGAGTATATTTAGTGGCATTTAAACCTTCTTTGAAATAGTTCTCAATATAGATAAATATGATACAAGGCGGTACCATTCATTAAGGGATAATACAATACACTTATTGGTAATGCGTAGTTTTACATATACATAGAACTTATAATCACTACTATATTTCAGATATACACAAAGATCATTGGAATTATTAATATAGTAAAAATATCTTAAAAGCTGTTTATTATTCATAATGTATGTCTGTCTACCTGTTAGTTACACAACCCATACTTTTTACAATATTTTCTTTCTCTTAAGTCCGTAATGTACTGTATCGTAACTTTCGCCAACTCTTTTACGTTTTGTATGTACCAATTGGTAGGTTTTCGTCTCCTCCTTAGTAATAATTCTGCTGCCTTTTGTACGAGAAATTTTACACAGGTTTGTCACATTTACCGGCGGGGCATCGTTAAGAACCATATTTTTAATTTGATCAAAATTAACAATTTTCATTGTATTGCTGTTAAGAGTAATTCCACGTACTTTACATGTTTTTGTAGTGCCCTCACTAAAAGCTTCATAAGCATAATTTTTTGTCCCGCCACTACAAAATTCTCCAATATTTGCATTTGGACCTACAGATTCTAATTCGTTTTTCAAGTCACCAAAATATTCGTCTCTTTGTAATTTTTCTCCTCCAGGCCTGACTGCATATATGAGACTATCAGTGTCCATGTATATGGCATCTTTATCTACCTGCTCTAAATAGTTGTATAGTTCTAATCGTGCATGTGTGGTGGTATATGCTGCAATAATTACATTTGTATTTTTTCACAGAAATATTTGCTTCATCCAATATATTGTAATTTAATAATAACGTATCCTCATCAAGGTGTATTGGGGGTGCTATACATATATTGCTATCAGTTAATTAATCATATAATGTTGCAGGATGTCGAATAATAACTGTATGACCCATGTTTTCATTCTGGTCAAACTTGCCCCATAAACAATTTAATGCTAGTTTACAAATACTTTTTCGAGCTTTATTTTTCTTACTCATTTTTGTACTGCCTAACTGCAATCGCTCTCTCTCGTAATACTCATTAATATATTTATTTCTCTGCTCTTCACTATTGCACCATTGGGGCCAACCATTGGCCTCTGTTTTCAATTTCATAAACATGTTTACATATTCTGTGAAAATTCCCCCTCCTTTTTCAACAGGATCATACTCCACCATCTCATATTCCCAAACCTCATGCATTTCTATCATTTTATATTCTTTCTCTACAGCTTTACGGACTTCGTCCACTACCCATGTTCCAGTGAGAGCCCTTTCCTCTTCACTATGTGTGCATTCTTCTATATTTAAAGTTTCGGCACACTTGCGGCACAAAGGGAAGAGATGTTTGCCCTCACTATGATATGGTAAAACCGGATGATACAGGTTCGAGGGAGGAAGTACTGTACATTTCACAATCCCCTCAAATTTGTCAATGCTGGGGCATTCAACTCCAACGTAAATTTTAATTAGAGGTCTCACCTAGTATTTTTTTTTACTTTGCAACAATAAGGGTATAACGAAATTACATCTACGTAATGTATTTCCTCCCCGGGGCTGTTTTATAATACTATTTCACTGCGGAGCATCGTCCGCCATATAGAGCATCACGCGGCTTAATCGGGCTTTTTCTACATTTTGGGTGTGTGGAAACGTACTCTTTAATATGTGGATTTTCACGTAATTTACGTTTCCATTTTCACTCCCACATCTCATGAATAATAAACCCTAATTCGAGCAAACGGGCATTTTTTCTTAAACTATTATCATAGCGAATAGTCATTGTGCTATGTGGATCATTGTATATTTGTGTGTTACGGCCCGTAGGATAAGAGCGGGGACAGCCATGCCAGAAGCACCCCTGGTGTTCCCATATATGTTTCTGATTATTGATACACGCGTACCCGTCTACTTTAAAGATTCCTAATAAAACTAACTCATGCCCGTTTACTGCATGCTTTACTGTCATATCCAACCTTCTTTCTTCATCTACCAACCATTGGATCGCCTCCACAGATTGTTGGTCTGCCCAGCGTTATCCATTATGGGAGATAATAAATATTATTTTCTCTTTCAGAAATTTGCGCCTGAAAACCAAATTACAAGCGCTGGCTATACTTATAGATTCCACCGGAGGATTAACGTGAGCTATTTGCTGAAATTCTATCATCAATTTAATACATGCCTTACGTAAAAGTTCAACATCTTTGCGACAATATCGAATTAATTCTTCTTTAAAATTAAATGTTTGTTTTAAGGAAATTTCATACCAGTACATGTTCTTTTCTGCTCTTTCTCCTGCATGTAGTCATAACCATAATATTTAGAGTGAGGCATAAGTCCCATATATTTCTGATTATTTTTTGTGTTGAAATAATGAGGAAAATAACCTTTAACTTCATCTACACCAAATGCTTCAGATAGTTTAGCCAGGGCCATAGGGAAGTAATTTAAACTATCTATAAACTTTAGATATTTACAGTCCATACATAATATTTTACACCCCCTCATAATAACATTAGGGGTCCATTGTTTTTTGTTATTATTGTACGTAGAATAAAATGTGCGTCGTAACCTCTAGCGTTATAAGCAAAACAAATAACTTTATTGACATTGTCGGGTTTTTTTACTCAAATAATCGAGAAAGTCAACAATACATTTTTCACCATAGAAAATATTTTCTTGTCTACTACAAATGGTGCATGTAATATCATAACCCCCCTTAAAACATTGATAACATACTTGCTGCGTAATTAGTAAGTTAGGCACATGTTCGTTTACTCCCTCTCATAATACTGTATCCTGTCTACATTCTATATCATAAGACGCCATCACATATTTTTAGTACCTGTAGATTTATCAGGACGAATATAGCATAGATGTCGGGGCGGCATCATATTTTCAGTTTACGCAATACGTTTCACCACACTTGTGAGGATTTCTATTTTTTTAACAGCATATGTTTTGAGATATATCATGCACACTTTTAACTGACAACACAAATCCCTCTGTATATGATACGTCATACACTCGTTACCATAAAAACACCTTTTGCATTTGCCACAATTCAGTACTTCCTCTGTTTTACAGGGAGGATTTTTCTGGCATTTAGAGCATAACGCCTTACAATGAGCAATATGCCTTTGTTTATTATTATATTTCTTATAACATATATCATAAAAGTACGAACAGATAAATGCGGCAGTCAAATTAGTAATAGCATTATAATGATTATTTATATAAAGAGATTAATTCTCTTTTCACCACCCGCACCCTCGAAAAACGTTTTCTCCCCCGTCAAACCATCGTATACTGTAATAGTATAATCACGTAAATACTCTTGAATCAATTTCAATTCACGTATTCCACCACCATTTATTAAATTAACACCTGCAATCTACACAATAATTTCACTTCTAGAGACATAAATTTCCTTCGCTGGCTATAATAAAGCTTACATGCATTTTTATCACCCTGATTATCAATAAGCCCTTTAGCAGCTACCAAGGCATGGCCAAGGCAGCTGCTATCTTTATTTTTAATAATAACTGTACCCTTGCATTTTTTCATATATTCTTCACCAGAGGTAAAATTCTGCCTTTCGCTTCCCTCACCTATAGGTAGGGCCACATGATGGAAATTAATAACAAAACGATCTTGTTCCATAAACTTTGCATTAGATTGTATAACTCTTTCCAAAGCCTCCCAGATAAAATTTCCCAACATTCGTTGCTTTTCGAAATAAAAACCAAATAACCTATGTAAAATAGCAAATATTTAAAAAAAATGGAAAATAGCAAATGTACAAAAATATATTAACATTTTCTTTTGGGTCATAACTTCTATAGTATGTAAGAGTAATATTATATTGTTAAATATGAAAACAAAATTTCAATATATTATTTCGTTTACAAGTTATACATAATTATATATTTAACCTTTCACCTTAAGGTCACCACATTTTTTACTTTAACTATTTGCTACCCCTTATACCGAGACTGGAAACAGAATTTTGATATGTTGTTCCGTTTACGAGATATACATGGTTATATATTTGACCTTTGACCTCAAGGTCACCACTTTTTTCACATAAACTATTTACTACTCTTATGCCGAGACTGAAAACAGAATTTTGATATGTTATTCCGTTTACGAGATATACATGGTTATATATTTGACCTTTGACCTCAAGGTCACCAGTTTTTTCACATAAACTATTTACTACTCCTATACCGAAACTGAAAACAGAATTCTAATATGTTATTCCGTTTGCGAGATATGCATGGTTATATATTTGGCCTTTGACCTCAAGGTCACCACTTTTTTCACATAAACTATTTACTACCCTTATACCAAAACAGAAAACAGAATTTTGATATGTTATTCCGTTTACAAGATATACACAATTATATATTTGACCTTTGACCTCAAGGTCACCACTTTTTCACATAAACTATTTACTACTCTTATACCGAAACTGAAAACAGAATTTTGATATGTTATTCCGTTTGCGAGATACACACGGTATAATATTTGACCTTTGACCTAGAGGTCACCACTATTTTCACATAAACTATTTACTACCCTTATACCAAAACTGAAAACAGAATTTTAATATGTTGTTTTGTTTACGAGTTATACACAACTATATATTTGACCTTTGACCTCAAGGTCAACACTTTTTTCACATAAACTATTTACTATCCTTATAACGAAACTGAAAACAGAATTTTAATATGTTGTTTCGTTTACGAGTTATACACAATTATAAATCTGACATTTAAACGTAAATCAACACCTTTTGGGGGGGGGGGTGTAGTAGTCAATATAAAAAATTGCAAAATATAAAAAAACATAATTTTTAATATTTCATTTCGTTGACCAAATATTAATGATTGTTTATAATTATAATTATTCATAATATAATAATTTTTAATTAGTTATTATGGTAAAAAATTCTACTTGTGAAAAAATAAAACCAAAATTTTAAAAATACAAGCTTTTCCATTTACAATCCCCAATTAATGCTATTATCTTAATTTTTAACTAGGTTATTTTGGTAAAAAATCTACTTACCTAAACTCTCTTCTTCTTCTTCTGCTACTGCTGTTAATTCTTCTTCTTCTTCTCCTCTAGGAAATATTCTTCTTCTTCTTTTATTCTTCTTCAGGAAATCTTCTTCTTCTTCTTCTACTCCACGAAACTTGAACTCATGGCAATTTTTCATATATATTACTTGTGTTCTACAATATAATTATATAAAAGTATATGCGCGAGGTAAACGTTTTTGAAATATTTTTCATTAATTTTCATTACATTTTAATAAAATTAATTAACAGCTAAAAATACTTTTTAAAAATACTTTAATATAATACAAGTGAGACAATATCAGGCCCATGTTAATATGTAATTTTATAATTATAAAATCTAACATGTATAAAGTATATTCAAGATGCCTCTATTGGGTGTAATTTATATGTTTAGAAATAGAGGTCATATTCTTTTATAAAGTAATGTTTTTTTAAAAAAATAGCTGTATAATTTCTGTTATGTTAAATAAGGCTCGTAGTCCTTTATAAAATGTTTCCTCTAATGAATAAGGGTTACAAAATAACCTTCGTTCCCTATTTCACGAAATTATCCACTAGTCTAAGCTCTGCTATGTTAAATAGGGCCGTAGTCTTTTTTCATAAAATAGGGAATAATAAATCGTAACCTTATGTACAATATGTGGTTAAATCTCAGCTATATTAAAGAAAGGGTCATAGCCTTATGCACTATGTGAGGTGTAGTGTTAGAAAACGTAAGGGGCATTGTAAAATATATTAATTAACTTTTATGCCATATAACTCATAATCTTTTATGTAATTATTTAAATTCTAATGAAAATCACAACAACCTCCAAGTGTATTTAGGGGGTTAGGTCGTAAAATATCACTCTTTTATACTCTTTTTATAATGTGAATTAAATAGGGGAGTTGAAGAATTTATGACATGTTAATTAGGGGTTGGAAAAAGGTATCTCTGCTATGTTAAATAGGGGACGTAGCCTTGTGTTGGAGGGTCGTAGCGTAGTGTAATTTCTGCTATGTTAAATACGGGTCATAGCCTTGTTTACTATGTTCGGGGTTAAATCTCTTCTATGTTAAAAAAAGAGGTGAAAAAGGTGGTCGTAGTCCATCTCTTCAATGTTCAATAAGGGTTGGAAAATATGTTCGTAGTCTTTTATAAAAAATAATACAATTAAAAATAAGGGTCGTAAAAGAGAACAAAAAGTACCCAGATCCAGTTCCAGAAAAAGTAACCACATCTGGTTCCAAAACTCATGACACCATGTATCGTACGGCCCTGGAAAATTGACTCCTGACTATCAGCAAGCCCTGGAAAATTGGACATTTTTTAGGAAAGTGCGGTCAAGTGCCCTTACTCTACTCACGTTAAACGTTGAAATGTTATGGCCTGAGCAACAGATGCTTATAGACCATAAATTTAAATTTAAATTCAAATTCAAATCAAATTTAAATTTATGTACTGAATCGGAAAAATATATAACTTTCTTGGCACGAAGTTCTTTTTACAGGTCTGAGAAATTAGGTACGTGTATTGGTAACTTTTAAAATGTTTAAGATGTTGCTGAGAAAATGAGATAACATTTAACGCATAATGTATTGTTTTTAGACTTACTGGCATACTGGTGTTAAAAGATTATAAGAAGTATGGAACCTTATAGTCCATCGCTTATTATTAATAATATACGTTAAAATTTGATACAAGGTAACCAGAAAAGTTTTTTTCGATTCTAGAGTCGTGATAAACAACGAGCAATACTATGGATGATACGTACCTTTAGGTTTCAAAGTAAGCTCCATCAGCATTCAACAACTTTTGCCAACATTCCTGCAGCTGCAAAATATCCTGGTGATAGAAGTCGGCAGTCTTCGAGGCAAGAAAGTCCATTAGTGCGTTCCGCAGCTCTCCCTCATTGGCGAAGGATCTCCCACTTCGGTGGTTGTCGAGGGAATGAAACAGGTGGTATTATGTTGGCGCAAGGCCCGGTAAATATGGTATATAGCACAGTGTCTCCCAGGCAAGTTGCTGAAGGGTCTCTCGGTTCCTCTTTGCCACATGTGGCTTGGCATAGCCGTTGAGGACCAGCACGACCTTGCGATTCGCCAATGACAGCTCCTGCCGCAATGCTCTGTGCACCCTTTGCAACAGCTGTGAATAGAGGTCAACAGTGATGGTCTGACAAGGTGATAGGAGCTCGAAATGCACCACATGACGACAAGTCCACCATACAGAAAGGATAACCTTTCGTGGATGCAGAGGTGGTCTTGAGGTGTGAAGATCAGGTTCACGTGGCAACAACCAATGTCTGGTACGCTTGGAAGTGACATATATGATCCACTTTCCCTTACCAGTGAATAAGCGATCAAATATGACTGTATTCAGATGCCGATGAGAAAAGACAAACAGGCTGTCACTCATTCCTTGTTGGCTGCCGTCAATGTGTGGGGTAACCAATTGCTTAGCCTCTATGACTTTCCTGTCCCATGTGGATTCAATGTGACTGTTTCAGCGGAAACATGGAACCTTTCTGAAAGTTCGTCACACGTTAGACCACTGTCCTCCTCGATGGCTGCTTTCAGGACCTCGTTATCCAACACATGTGGTCATCCAATGCGAGGTTCATCAGCAAGGTTCATGTCTCCCGAACGGAAGTTCTGTAACCAATGATGCGGTTGTGTAACCAACGTTCGTTCACCAAATGCCTAGCATATGCGGTGGCTTGATGCTCACCTGACAGGATCACTTTAAATCAATAAAACAAGCACATGCGAACAAGCTGCTTCAATACCTCCATTTCTCTTTCACATTATACGAGCTGTGATTGCTGTGTGTGAGGACCGTGCCTGTATTACTGAAGATCGATGCTTAGACTAACTCCCGACCGCTTCGCAGGCACGTTTCGTTTTTTCTCAGTATGATTATGATTAATGGCACGTCAAAAACTTTTTGGTTATCCTGTATTTCTAAATTCATATTCTATTTTTTAGATTAATTTTAGCAAATATGAATGGATTTATAGAAAAACTGATAGTATCACAAAAACTATATTCAATGAGCAATAAAACAGATTTAGTTCCTGCTGTCCCATTATTTTAAATATTAACATATTAAGATTACGTAAATGATAAAAGAATAAGTAACCCTACAAGTATAAATATAAATACATTGATACACTACCAGCATAAGTACTTACAAAAGAATATGTCTAAAAGAGTCTATGTCAGAACACCCATTGGACAGATCCTTTACTTCTGAAAATGGTCAGAACTCCCGCATGGCTATCTTAAGAGCCTTAAAAAAACACAATTCATAGCTTTCTGTTTCATTTGACAACCATAATGAACACATTACACTTTCCCCATCCATTTTGCAAGCGCTTAGCACCTGATGAGCATTGGATGTTCACTATCGTTACAACTATTTATCCCAATATTGGAAATATAATCAACTTATACCAGTTTGCCAAATAACACCATCCAATTAACAAAAAATCACAATCACAATTCACTGCTAAATTGGTCCACCTAAAACAAAAATAACACCGCGTCACTTCCTTTCTATTTCACCAGTTCACCATATAAAGTCATTCAATCAAAAAACAAAACAAAACACAATCTCTTCTCAGAACTAAATCAGTCCATCTAAGGCAAAAAAAAAAAAACACTCGCCTCACTCCCTTTATTTTTGTTTACCGTGCAGGTGTCGAAACAAAGCAACTGTCTACGTTTTGTGTCACATATAAGCATGTCCACGCTAATGACAATCTTGCAAGCTCATTCGAACCTAACAAACACCATTATTAAGAAAAGGTACATATAATTCTAAGTTAAGGCATAACAAATTTTGGAAAAAAGCAGAACTAAAATTATGGTTTAGTTAATAATTAGTTATTAGTTACGACCGAAAAATATCAAATAAGCTTCATGATTAGTTACACCAAGGACACATACCATACTTACCTCAGTCTTTAGGCGAACGTATTTTTCAGTCAGAAATTCGAAAAACACACAATTAAATTATCGGGATACAGTCTACCACCTCGGGAGTTAATTCCAAACGATATGTAATGTTTCTTGGCTAGAAATTGATTGATTTACGTAGCAGACCAACCACCTCTGCATGGAACCTTTCTCATCAGGGCTTGAGCGCGCCAATAGCGGTGTTGATTAGTACAATTATTAATAAACCTATCGTAGAAGTAAGTAATACTATGTATTTTAATATTATTAAAAATCAAGTGCGATTCCATACTATTTTAGCCATAAATAATAAGAAACCAAATAGTTTAGTGTAACAAAATATCAACATATTACTTACTAATGTTCTCATGTAGGTAAGCATTCAAACTCGAAATCAAAATACATGCATCTTCAATTGCTGTTCTCATATGATATCCCTTGAGGGAATTGTTCAGATTCTCAATACTTTTAACAAGTAATCAAAAGCAGCATATATATATATATATATATATATATATATATATACTGTATATATATATATTCAAATCACTACAACATACTCTTACATTTGTTATTACAACTGATTATATTTATATCTAATTGTCACATGTTCGATTCCCCAGTATGTTTATGAAAATAAGGGGAAACCGATGATTTTAAAACTAATTAACAATTTCTATGAGTATCTTCAAAATAAAACAAAATCCGCAACTGATATCTTAATGATTCATCTGAGAACCATAATGTAAAAACTACTCTTTCCCATCTCTCTTTCAAGCACTTATAATCCGATGAAGTTTGGAACTTCTCTACAGTCCCGATGTTTCATCTGAGAATCATAATCTGATCATTATTTTTCCCATCCCTTTTGGACGCGCTTAGCACCCGATGACTATTGAATGTTCACTATCGTTACAACTATTTATCCCATTGTTGGAAATAATTTTCTGATATCAGTTCGCAAATAAACTCATCCAATTAAGAAAATTTCTACTCACAACTCAATCGGTCCATCTAAAGCAAAAACAAAAACAAAAAACAACCGTGTCACTTCTTTCTATTTATTTACCGTGCAGATGACGAAACAAAGCCCCTGTCTGCATTTGTTTCACAAATAAGCATATCCACGCTAATGATAATCTCACAAACTTACTCGAACTTCAAAAACACTTTTATTAGAAACAGGAACATATAATTCTAAGTTAAGGTATAACAATTTTTTTTAAAGAAAGATGAGCTATATTTATGGTTTAGTTAATAATTAGTTTTGTTACAATCGACAAACATAAAACAAAATGCATCATGAGTTACACCAAGGTAAACACACCATACTTACCTCAGTGTTTTCGCGAACCCATTGTTCAGCCAGAAATTCGAAAAACACACAATAAATTCTTCCGGATATAGTCTACTACCCGCGCAATTTATATAAAAGCGACATGTAATTTTTTTTTAGATATTAACTGTTTCAATCAGCAGACCTACCACCTCTGCATACAGCGAATCTCCTTTCACAAACGCGCTTCATCGCACCAATAGCGATGCCGGTTACTGCAAGTAATACTAAAACTATAGTTGAAATAAGTAAAACTATTCAAATTAATCTTACGAAAAGTGAGGTGCGATTCGTTACTATTTTAGCCATAAATAATAAGGAACCAAACAGTTTAATGTAACAAAATAACAAAATATTACTTACCAATGTCTTCAGCGTAAGTAAACATTCAAAGTCGAAATGAAATTACAAATATCTTCAATTGCTACCTTGATATGAATTCCCTCGAGAGAAGTATTCAGAATCTCAATACTTTTAACAAGTAATGGAAACCAGCATATATATATTCAAATCAATGCTACAAGGTCTTACATTTCATATTATAGCCGATTTCATTTATGTCTCCTTAACTTATGTTCGTGTCCCTAGTATTTTTAAGAAAATGAGCGGAAGACGCTAATTTTAAAAATAATTAACTATTTGAATTTCACCTACCTGGCATGGCTATCTTCAAAACCAAACTATATACGCAATTCATATCTTCCTGTTTCATCTGAGAACCATAAAGTGAACATTTTTCCCCCATCCCTTTTTCAAGCGCTTAGCAGCTGATGACCAATGGATTTTTACTATCGTTACAACTATTTATCCCATTGTTGGAAATAAACTCACGCAAATAAAAACAATTCTACTCACAACTCAATCGGTCCATCTAAGACAAAAAAAAAACAACAACCGTGTCACTTCCTTTCTATTTGTTTACCGTGCAGATGACGATACAAAGTGACTGTCTGCATTTTGTGTCACATATAGCCATATCTACGCTAATGATAATCTCGCAATCTTATTCGAACTTGTAAAGCACTTTGATTGGAAACAGGAACATATAATTCTATGTCTCTAAGTTAAGGTATAACAATTATTGGAATGAAAGCAGAACCATATTCTTGGTTTAGTTAATAATTAGTTTAGTTACAGCTGACAAACAACAAATAAATTACATGATTAGTTACACCAAGATAAACACACCATACTTATCTCAGTGTTTTCGAGAACCCATTGTTCAGACACCAATTCGAAAAACACAAAATAAAATTTTAAGAGTGCAGTATACCACCCTCGGGTGTTATTTACAAGCGACAGGTAATGTTTTTTTTGGAACTGACTGTTATACGGAGAAGACCTACTACATCTGCATACAAAGTTTCTCATTTCTTATCCGGGCTTGGGCGCGCCAATAGCGGTGTCGGTTACTACAATTAATACTAAAGCTATCATGGAAATAAGTAACACTCTGCAAATTAGTATTATTAAAAATCAAGTGCGATTCCTTACTATTTTAGCCATAAATAAGAAGGAACCGAACAGTTTAGTGTAACAAAATAACAAAATATTACTTACCAATGTCTTCAACGTAAGTAAACAGTCAACTCGAAATAAAAAAAAATCTTCAATTGCTGTCTTCATATGAATTTCGTCGAATGAAGTATTCAAATTCTCAATACTTTTAACAAGTAATGAAAACTTGCATCGTGTATTTTCAAATTACTAAATCAAGCTCTTACATTTGTTATTACAACTGATTTCATTTATGTGTATTTAACTTATGTTCGTGTCTTCAGTATTTTTATGAAAATAAGGGGAAACCGATGATCTTAAATCTAATTAACTATATCTGTTTCACCTACTTGGCATGAATATCTTTAAAACCAAACAAAATACACAAATCATATTTTCCTGATTGATGTGAGAACCATAATGTAAACACTACTATTCTCCGTCTCTTTCTCAAAAACTTATAAGCTGATGACCTATGAATCTTCTTTATCGTTACAACTATTTTTTCCCAAATGTTGGAAATATAATCAACATATACCAGTTCGCCAAATAAACTCATTCTGTTAAGAAAAATCACAATTCTTATCCATAACTCAATCGGTCCAACTAAGGCAGAAAAACACCCACGTTACTTCCTTTCTATTTGTTTATCGTGCAGATGAAGACACAAAGCCGCTGTCTATGTTTTGTGTCACATATAGCCATGTCCACGCTAAAGATATCCCAAACATATTCGAACTTCACAAACACATTTGTTATTCGTTACAACCGAGAAACATCAATTAAACTACATGATTAGTTAAACCAAGATAAAAACACCATATTTACTTCCGTGTTTTCGCGAACCCATTTTTCAGCCAGCAATTCGAAAAACATACAATAAAATCTTCAGGACGTAGTCTACCACCCTCGGGAGTTATTTCCATGCGACATGTAAAGTTTCTTTTTTGAAAACTGACTGTTGTACTCAACAGACCTACGACCTCTGCATGGAAAATTTTTCATTTCTCATACGAGTTTCCACTCGCCATTAGCGGTGCCGGTTACTACAATTAATACTAAACCTATCGTAGAAATATGTAAAGCTATACAAATTATTCTTATGAAAAGTCAAATGCGAGTCCTTACTATTTTAGCAACAAATACAAAGTAACCAATTATTTTAGTGTAACAAAATAACACAATATTACTTACCAATGTTTTCAACATAAGTAAACATCCAAACTCGAAATCAAAATACATACATCTTCAATTGGTGTCTTCATATAAATTCCCTTGAGGGAAGTATTCAAATTCTCAATACTTTTCACAAGTAATGAAAGCCTGCATACATTTGTTCAAATTACTACATGAAGTTCTTACATTTGGTATTGCAACTGATTTCATTTATGTCTCATTATCACATGTTCGATTCCCCAGTATTTTATGAAAATAAGGGGAAATAGATGATTTTAAAACTAATTTAATATTTCTATTTCACCTACCTGGCGTGACTATTTTCAAAATCAAACAAAATACAAAAATCATATCTTCCTGATTCATCTGCGAACCATAATGTAAACACTACACTTTGCCATCTCCTTTTCAAGCACTTATAACCTGATGATCTTTGGATGTTATCTATTGTTTATCCAAATATAGGAGATATAATCAACCTATATCAGTTCGCCAAATAAATTCATCCACTTAAAAAAATAACAATCTCTATTGACAACTCAATCGGTCCAACTAAGGCAGAAAAACACTCGTGTCAATACCTTTCTATTTGTTTACCGTGCAGATGTCGAAACAATGCCACTGTCTACGTTTTGTGCCACATATAGTTATATCCACTCTAATGCTAAAATACGATATTTGTTCGAACTTCAAAAACACATTTACTGAAAACAGGTACATATAATTCAATGTTTCTAAGTAAAGGTGTAAAAAGTATTGGAAACTATAATTAGTTATTAGTTTCAACCGACAAACAACAAATAAACTACATGATTAGTTTCAACAAGGGCACACACCATAATTAACTCCGTCTTTTCACGAACCCATTGTTCAGACACCAATTGAGACCTACCACCTCTGCATGCAGCGCTTCTCCTTTCTCATCCGCGCTAGGACACACCAATAGCGTTGTCGGTTACTACAATTAATATTAAAGCTATCGTAGAAATAACTAATACTATGAAATTTTTTTAGTATTAAAAATCAAGCGCGGTTCCTGACTATTTTATCCATAAATAATAAGGAACCAAACAGTTTAGTATAACAAAATATTACTTACCAATAATGTCTTCAACGTACGTAAACATTGAACTCGAAATCAAAATACAAACAAATGCAATTGCTATCTTCATATGAATTTCCTCCAGGGAAGTATTCAGATTCTAAATACTTTTAAAGAGTAATGAAAACAAATATATAGTAAAATCACTACATCAAGCTTTTACATTTGTTATTACAACTGATATCATTTATGGAAATGATATCCTTAACTTATATTTGTGTCCCCAGAATTTTTATGAAAATAAGGGGAAACCGATAATTTTAAAACTAATTAATAATTTCAATTTCACCTACCTGGCATATCTATCTTCAAAACCAAACAAAATATGCAATTCATAACTCCCTGTCTCATCTGAGAACCATAATTTGAACTTCAATTTTCCCATCCTCTTTTCAAGCGCTTAACACTGATGAGAATTGGATGTTCACTATCGTTATAACTATTTATCCCATTGTAGGAAATAATCTCCGGATACCAGTTCGCAAATAAACTCATGCAATTGAAAAAAAAATCTACTCACAATTCAATCTAGCTAAAAAAAACACCCGTGTCACTTCTGTTCTATTTGTTTACCGTGTAGATGACGAAACAAAGCCACTGTCTGCATTGTTTGTCACATATAACCATATCCACGCTATTCATAATCTCACAAACTTTTTCGAAATTCAAAAACATTTTTATTAGAAACAGGAACATATAATTCTGTTTCTAAGTTAAGGTATAACAATTATTGGAAAGAAAGCAGAACTATATTTATGGTTTAGTTAATAAGTAGTTCAATTACAACCGACAAACATCAAATAAACTACATGATTAGTTACACCAAGATAAACACGCCATACTTACCTCAGTGTTTTCGCGAACCCATTGTCAGCCAGCAATCGAACAACACACAATAAAATCTTCCGGGTGCAGTCTACCCCCTCGGGAGTTATTTCCAAGCGAGAAGTAACGTTTATTTTTTGAAATTGACTCATTTACCCAGGGACCTACCATCTAAGAATGCAGCGCTTCTCATTTCTCCTCTTCGTTTGGACGCGCCAATCGCGGTGTTGGTTAACACAATTAATACTAAAGCTGTGGCACAACTAAGTAATACCATGCCATTTAATATTGTTAAAAATCAAGTGCGATTCCTTACTATTTTCGCAAAAAAAATAAGGAACCACAGTTTAGTGTAACAAAATAGCAAAATATTACTTACCAATGTCTTCAAGATAAGTAAACAGTCAAACTCGAAATCAAAATACAAACATCTTCAATTGCTATCTTGATATGAATTCCCTCGAGGGAAGTATTCATTCAGATTCTAAATACTTTTAACAAGTAATGAAAACCAATATATATATATTAAAATCACTACATCAAGCTCTTATATTTGTTATTACAACTGATTTTATTTATGTGTACTTAACTTATGTTCGTGTCCCCAGTTATTTTATGAAAATGGGGGAAACAAATAATTTTAGAACTGATTAACTATTTCAATTTCACCTACCTCACACGGCCTGCTTCAAAACTAAACACTATGCAATTCATATCTTCCTGTTTCATCTGAGAACCATAATTTGAACATTGATTTTCACATCCTTTTTCCAAGCGCTTAGCACCTGATGACCATTCGATGTTCACTAGCGTTACAACTATTTATACTATTGTTGGAAATTATCTTCGGATACCAGTTCGGAAATAAGGTAATGCAATTAAAAAAAATCTATTCACAACTTAATCGGTCCACCTAAGGCAAGAAAACCCCTGTGTCACTTCTTTTATATTTGTTTACCGTGTAGATGACTAAACAAAGCCAGTATCTACATTTTTGTCACATATAACCATATACACGCTAATTATAATCTCATTAACTTCTTCGAACTTCAAAAACACTTATATTTGAAACAGGAACATATAATTCTATGTTTCTAAGTTAAGGTATAACAATTATTGAAAAGCAAGCAGAACTATATTTATTGTTTAGTTAATAATCAGTTTAGTTACAACCGACAAACATCAAATAAACTACATGATTAGTTACACCAAGCTAAACACACCATAATTACCTCAGTGTTTTCGCGAACCCATTGTCCAGCTAGCAATTCGAAAAACACACAATAAAATCTTCCGGGTGCAGTCTACCACCTTAGGAGTTATTTCCAAGCAACAAGTAACGTTTATTTTTTAAAACTGACTCTTTTACCCAGACACATACCACCTAAGAATGCAGCGCTTCTCATTTCTAATCTTCGTCTGCTCGCGCCACTAGCTATGTTGGTTAACACAATTAATACTAAACCTGTGGTACAACTAAGTAATACTATGCCATTTAATATTATTAAAAATCAAGCGCGATTCCTTACTATTTTAGCTATAAAAATATGGAACCACAGCTTAGTGTAACAAAATA
>JAGDQP010008264.1:49605-63699 GCA_022664845.1 Lepisma saccharinum
TATTGGAAACTATAATGATGGTTTAGTTAATAATTAGTTATTAGATTCAACCGACAAACATCAAATAAACTACATGATTAGTTTCAACAAAGGCACACACCATAATTACCTCCGTCTTTTCACTAACCCATTGTTCAGACATCAATTCGAAAACACACAATAAAATTTTCCGTATGCAGTCTACTGCCAGGGGGATTTATTTCCAAGCGACAAGTAACTTTTTCTTAAAATTGAATGTTTTACCCAGCAGACCTACCACCTCTGCATGCAGCGCTTCCCATTTCTCATCCGTGTTACGACGCGCCAATAATGGTGTTGGTTACTACAATTAATAGTATACCTATCGTAGAAATAAGTAAAACTATGCAATGTACTATCTATATTATTAAAAATTAATAAGGAACCGAATAGTTTAGTGTAACAAAATAACAAAATATCGCTTACCAATGTCTCCACCGTAAGTAAACATTCAACTCGAAATCAAAATACAAACAAATTCAATTGCTATCTTCATATGAATTTCCTCGAGGGAAGTATTCAGATTCTATATACTTTTAAAAAGTAATGAAAACAATTATATATTAAAATCACCACATCAAGCTTTTACATTTGTTATTACAACTGATATCATTTATGAAAATGATATCCTTAACTTATATTCGTGTCCCCTGTATTTTTATGAAAATAAGGGGAAACCGATAATTTTAAAACTAATTAATAATTTCAATTTCACCTACCTGGCATATCTATCTTCAAAACCAAACAAAAAATACAATTCATATCTTCCTGTCTCATCTGAGAACCATAATTTGTACTTCAATTTTCCCATCTTCTTTTCAAGCGCTTAGCACTGATGAGAATTGAATGTTCACTATCGTAACAACTATTTATCCCATTCTAGGAAATAATCTCCGGATACCAGTTCGCAAATAAACTCATGCAACTGAAAAAAAGTTCAACTCACAATTCAATCGGTCCATCTAACTCAAAAAAACACAGGTGTCACTTCTTTTCTATTTGTTTACCGTGTAGATGACGAAACAAAGCCACTGTCTGCATTGCTTGTCACATATAACCATATCCACGCTAATGATAATCTCACAATCTACTTCGAACTTGAAACACATTTTTATTAGAAACAGGAACATATAATTCTATGTTTCTAAGTTAAGTTATAACAATTATTGGAAAGAAAGCAGAACTATATTTATGGTTTAGTTTATAATTAGTTTAATTACAACCGACAAACATCAAATAAACTACATGATTAGTTACACCAAGATAAACACATCATACTTACCTCAGTGTTTTCGCGAACCCATTGTTAAGCCAGCAATCGAACAACACACAATAAAATCTTCCGGGTGCAGTCTACCACCTTAGGAGTTATTTCCAAGCGACAAGTAACGTTTATTTTTTGAAATTGACTCATTTACCCAGAGACCTACCATCTAAGAATGCAGCGCTTCTCATTTCTCATCTTCGTTTGGACGCGGCAATAGCGGTGTTGGTCAACACAATTAATACTAAACCTGTGGAAGAACTAAGTAATACTATGCCATTTAATATTATTAAAAATCAAGTGCGATTCCTTACTATTTTAGCCATAAAAAATAAGGAACCACAATTTAGTGTAACAAAGCAGCAAAATAATACTTACCAATGTCTTCACCATAAATAAACAGTCAAACTCGAAATCAAAATACAAACATCTTCAATTGCTATCTTCATATGAATTCCCTAGAGGGAATTATTAAGATTCTAAATACTTTTAACAAGTAATGAAAACCAATATATATATATATATATATATATATATATATATATATATACTCAAATCACTACATCAAACTCTTATATTCGTTATTACAACTGATTTCATTTATGTGTATTTAAATTATGTTCGTGTCCCCAGTAATTTTATGAAAATGAGGGGAAACAAATAGTTTTGAAACTAACTAAATATATCAATTTCACCTACTTCGCACGGCCTGCTTCAAAACTAAACACTATGCAATTCATACCTGCCTGTTTCATCTGAGAACCATAATTTGAACATTAATTTTCCCATCCTTTTTCCAAACGCTTAGCACCTGATGACCATTCGATGTTCACTAGCGTTACAACTATTTATACTAATGTTGGAAATTATCTTCGGATACCAGTTCGGAAATAATGTAATGTAATTAAAAAAAATCTATTCACAACTTAATCGGTCCATCTAAGGCAAGAAACCCCCGTGTCACTTCTTTTCTATTTGTTTACCATGTAGATGACTAAACAAAACCAGTATCTACATTTTTGTCACATATAACCATATACACGCTAATGATAATCTCATTAATTTCTTCGAACTTCAAAAACACTTTTATTTGAAACAGGAACATATAATTCTATGTTTCTAAGTTAAGGTATAACAATTATTGAAAAGCAAGCAGAACTATATTTATTGTTTAGTTAATAATCAGTTTAGTTACAACCGACAAACATCAAATAAACTACATGATTAGTCACACCAAGATAAACACATGATAATTACCTCAGTGTTCTCACGAACCCATTGGTCGGACATCAATTCGAAAAGCACACAATAAAATCTTCCGGATGCACTCTACCACCCTCAGATTTATTTCCAAGCGACATGTAATGATTCTTGATTTGAAAACTGACTGTTGTACCCAGCAGACCTACCACCTCTGCATGGAACCTTTCTCATTTCTCATCCGGGCTTGGGCGCGCCAATAGCGGTGTTGGTTACTACAAGTAATACTAAAGCTATCATGGAAATAAGTAAAACTATGCAAATTAATCTTACGAAAAGTGAAGTGCGATTGCTTACTATTTTGGCCATAAATAATAAAGAACCAAACAGTTTAGTGTAACAAAATAACAAAATATTACTTACCGATGTCTTCACCGTAAGTTAACATTCAAGTCGAAATCAAAATACATACATCTGCAATTGCTGTCTTCATATGAATTTCCTCGAGGGAAGTATTCAGATTCTGAATACTTTACACAGGTAATGAAAACATTCATAAATATGTTCAAGTTACTATATTAAGTTCTTTGATTTGTTATTACAACTACTTTCATTTATGTCTCAGCACACGTTCGACTCCCCAGTATTTTATGAAAATAGGAAAACGATGATTTTAAAGCTATTTAACTATTTCTATTTCACCTACCTGGCGTGATTATTTTCAAAACCAAACATAATACGTAATTCATATCTTCCTGATTCATGTGAGAACAATAAAGTGAACACCACACTTTCCCATCTCTTTTTCAACCCGATGACCCTTGGATATTCTCTACCCTTAAAACGATTTTTCTAAATCAACTCATACCAGTTAGCCAAATAAACTCATTCAATTAAAAAAAAATCACAATCTCTATTCACTACTCATTCGGTCTAACTAAGGTAAAACAACATCCTCATCACTCTCCTTCTATTTGTTTACCGTGCAGATGAAGACACAAAGCAACTGTCTACGTTTTGTGTCACATATAGCCATGTCCACACTAATGATATCCCTAACTCATTCGAACTTCACAAAGACATTTATTGGAAAAAAGGTACATATAATTCTGTTTCAAAGTAAAGGCATAAAAATTATTGGAAAAAGGCAGATCTATAATTATGGTTTAGTTAATAATTTGTTATTAGTTACAACCGACAAACATCAAATAAACTACATGATTAGTTTCACCAAGGGCACAAACCATACTTACCTCTGCCTTTTCGCGAACCCACTTTTCAGACATCAATTCGAAAAACAATAAGTTCTTCTTGATGCTGTATAATAACCTCGGGAGTTATTTCCAAGCGGCATGTAACGTTTCTTTTTTGAAACTGTTTGTTGTACACAAAAGACCAGCCTCGTCTGCATACAACCTTTCTCATTTCTCATCCGGGCTTGGGTTTTCTAGAACGGTGTCGGTTATTACAATTAATACTAAAGCTATCGTGGAAATAAGTAAAACTATGCAAATTAATCTTACGAAAAGTGAACTGCGATTCCTTACTATTTTAATCATAAATAATAAGGAACCAAACGGTTTAGTGTAACAAAATATGAAAGTATTACTTACCAATGTCTTCACCGTAAGTAATCATTCAAACTCGAAATCGATATACATACGTCTTCAATTGCTGTCTTCATATTAATTCCCTTTAGGGAAGTATTCAGATTCTCAATACTTTAACAAGTAATGAAAACGTGCATAAATATTTTCAAATTACTAAATCAAGTTCTTACATTTGTTATTACAACTGATTTCATTTATGTGTACTTAACTTATGTTCGTGTTCCCAGTGTTTTATGAAAATAAGGGGAAACCGATGATCTTAAAACTAATTAACTATTTCTATTTCACCTACTTGGCATAAATATCTTCAAAACCAAACAAAATACACAATTCATATTTTCCTGATATATGTGAGAACCATAATGTGAACACTACTCTTTCCCATGTCTTTTTCAAGCACTTATAACCTGAGGACCTGTGAATTTTCTTTATCGTTACAACTATTTATGCAAATGTTGGAAATATTATCAACTTATACCAGTTCGCCAAATAAACTCATTCTGTTAAAGAAAATCACAATTATTATCCACAACTCAATCGGTCCAACTAAGGAAATAAAAACACCCGCGTCAATTCCTTTCTATTTGTTTACCGTGCAGATGACAAAACAAAGCCACTGTCTACGTTTTGTGCCACATATAGCCTTGTCCACGCTAATTATATTATCCCAAACTCATTGGAACGACAGTTAACGTTTGTTTTTTGAAGTTGACTATTTACCCAGAGACCTACCACTTCTGCATGTAGCGCTTGTCATTTCTCATCCGCCTTTCGACTCGCCAATAGCGGTGTTGGTTAATAAAATTAATATTAAACCTGTGGTACAAATAAGTAATACTATGCCATTTAATATTATTAAAAATCAAGTTCGATTCCTTACTATTTCACTTATTACAACTGATTTAATTTATGTGCCCTTAACTTATGTTCGTGTTCCCAGATTTTGTTTTATGAAAATAAGGGGAAATCGATAATTTTAAAACTAATTAACTATTTCAATTTCACCTACCTGGCATGGCTATGTTCAAAACCAAACAAAATATGCAATTCATATCTTCCTGTTTCATCTGAGAACCATAAAGTGAACATTATTTTTCGCATCCCTTTTGCAAGCGCTTAGCACCTGATGATGGCTATTGGATGTTTTCTATAGTTACAACTATTCATCCCATTGTTGGAAATAATATTCTGATACCAGTACGCAAATAAACTCATGCAATGAAAGAAAAATCCCTTACAACTCAATCGGTCCATCTAAAGCAAAAAAAAAAAAAAAAAACAACAACAACAACATCCGTGTCACTTACTTTCTATTTGTTTACCGCGCAGATGACGATTCAAAGCCACTGTCTACGTTTCGTGTCATATATAACCATGTCCACGCTAATGATAATCTCGCAAATTTATTCGAACTTCATAAATTATTACAAACAGGAACATATAATTCTATGTTTCTAAGTTAAGGTATAACAAATATTGGAAAGCAAGCAGAACTATATTTATGGTTAAGTTAATAAATAGTTTAGTTACTGTTGTATGCAGCAGACCTACCACCTGTGCATGGAACCTTTCTCATTTCTCATCCCGGATTGTGTGCACCAATAGCGGTGTCGGTTACTACAATTAATACTAAAGCTATCGTGGAAATAAGTAAAACTATGCAAATTAATCTTATGAAAGGTCAAGTGCGATTCCTTACTATTTTAGCCATAAATTAAAAATTACCAAACAGTTTAGTGTAACAAAATAACCAAAAATTACTTACCAATGTCGTCACCGTAAGTAAACATTCAAACTCGAAATCAAAATACATACATCTTCAATTGCTATCTTCATATGAATTTCCTTGAAGGAAGTATTCAGATTCTCAATACTTTTAACAAGTAATGAAAACCTTCATAAATATGTTCAAATTACTACATCAAGTTCTCACATTTGTTATTATAATTGATTTCGTTTGAATGTTCATTTCCTTTTGTCTTCACAAAAGAAAGAAATTAGGAATAACTAAAATATTTTTGGCTAGGTTCTCAATGAGTTTAACTTTGCAGGTATTCCGCTACATAAATTTTAAAAGAATTATTTATTTTTCAAATCATTGTTTCGTAATATTTTTAACCAAAAATATGACACATTTTAAAAACCAATTTAATGTTGGGAGCTTCCTTCACATAATGTGTTCACTTGGGCCCTTCACGGAGTTAAACACTTTTTCCCTTTTTTAAAAAATGATGTACTAAACAACACTGGAAGTACCGAGGCCTTGGTTAAGTTAGTAAAGCGTTATTCTCTCACTCGTGATGTTTTTGATTCGATATTAGTGACCAACCATCCTGACTGAGGTATTTTTAGTTTTTTGTCGCTAGTATGACCTACAAAGGCCAGGATGATACCTTCAACCTAGACCCTAGTCAAATCATTCTTGCATCATTTTCTTTACTGTATCCCAGCGTGAGCCGACCGGCCGGGTGGCCCAGCGCGCAGCGGTCTGCGGCGGCAGGCCATCGGCTCGAAGGTCCCGTGTTCGAGTCCCGGCAGGGGTATGGATGTGGATTTTAACAACTAAAGGCGAATCGTGACAGGCCGAAGTCCGAAGCTGCTAGCCTGGCTCATATAAAAATAAAGTTTACCCAGCGTGAGCCATCGATACCTAAAGCCAAAAATTAATTTAAATAATTGAAAGTGAAAGATATAAGTTTTCAGATATCTTGCTTCAAAAGTTTATCTTGATGTAAAAAAAAATCTTGAAGAGAAGAAATAAAATTTTACATGAGGAACAGGGAGTGGAAATAGTTCAGTTGCGTGGGGATGGAGTCCCCTAGCGAAACAAAAGCATTTGAACAATAAAATAGAATTTAGCGGAGGCTATATTTCCACCGGAATTATTTATTTTACTTTTATTTATTAATAGAAAACAGACATCTTAAATTTCAAAATATGGAGTTCGGAATTCTACGTCTTACCTCTACAGTTCATTTGCATGTACCTCCGAAATGTTGGTGCATTACGTTACCACATTGTATACAGCATCAAGAAACAAATGGACGCCGCTTATGTTCCCCTTTCGAAAAAATCCGTAAAATATATGTATATTCAAAGCGTGGTGAATATTTACTTATGTTGAAGAAAGGCATTCCTATTAATGATTTATCATTTTAGAAATTATATTTCTGATTTTTCTGACGCCTTTCATTGTTTTGATTCCTGTATCTGTTATCAATATACAGTATGGTGCATGAAAATGTCCGTCTTTTTTAACAATGCTTAGATAACACAGCACACTTTAGCTGAACCTATTCTGCTCAATAATAATAATAATAATAATTCGTATTGCAAGTAAAGATATGGGAGTAATATTCTAGTCAATCAGCATCCCCTTAGTTCTTCATATCATTTCCAGCACTATTTAGCAGCTATTGGGTCAAGTACCTAAAAAGTACCTTAAGTACATTTAACAATATCTGTACCTGTACATTTACCAACTTGTACCTAGTACCTGTACCTAGGTACAATTTATGGTCAGTACCTAGTACCTGTACCTAGGTAGAATTTAAGGTCAGTACCTAGTACCTGTACCTAGGTACAATTTAAGGTCAGTACCTAGTACCTGTACCGAGGTACAAAAACAAGTACCTAACCCAACACTACTTGTCATTTCCAAGCTTTGTTCATCAGTCCACAAAAAAAACTTATTTCTTTGTAAATGTCTATTGCCATTCTCGCCTTTATTTCTTTGTTCATATTTGGTATCTTCATTTATAATAGGTCCCAAATATATATTATACTTGACTCTGAACACCTGTTCTGTTTTTTCCTCTTCAAAATTTGACATTTGTTATAGTTTACTTTGTTTCAATCAAAATCCCTTTATCTTTCATTGTGTTTATCCTTATTCCATATTCCTCAGAGTTTGTTCTTGGAACTACCAACATCATCTTAATTGTTTCAGTTTCTCCAATATATCAGATGTTTCTTCTTCCAACTTCGAGATGCATCGCGAATTATAAAGGAAGTAAGTTACTTGTTATTTTAACAGTTTTTATTTCGACTAACACTAACATTTCGTTCTCAGATCTATCACGCAACTACTGTCAGATTTCTGTAGTACTGTTTTCCAATAGCTATCGCAGAGCTTTCTTCTGGCAAGGGTTTCATTGAATCTATAGACTCTGTCGTACAAAAACAACTAACAATTCATTAGCGACGAATATTACCCGCACGTTTTCTGATGCAAATTTAAAGATATCACTTGAAATAGTGACTCGATCAAAGAAAGGTGAGCCTTAAGCACGACCAAAATTATGTGTAAGAGTGTGACGCTGAAGATTGTGACCGTTCCACGCTTTTGTAGCGAAAATATGTGCTCATCGTTACTGCTTGTAAATAGCCGAGTAAGACATTTTTGCCTCCATGCGTAATGTTTCCTTACTGTCTTATGCCTACTATTATTAATCCCAGTTTATAATCCATTCAAAAATGTAACTGGATTGAAATTTATGTACTGTATTTACACTGCAGTAATATTCTATTCAGAGCTAAAACGAGTCACCAGGTCAATCGGGTCAAATTTTGGACCGGGCCAATTCTGGGGATCCTACCTGACATTGTAACTCGATTTCGACCCGGAGAACAAAGCCTAATTCGTTTTTTTCTCATTAAACACTGTTGCCTTTGATCATTGTCTCTTTCAGGGGTGATCGGGACCTGCTATGTTACCCCCTCAGAACACGAAAAATACGACACCGAAAATAATACTCCAGTAGAAATAGGAAAAAAACGAACAATAATAATAACATATCGTAATAGTCTCATGCTCTGGAAAGAATAAGCGTACCCCCGGAGGTGTGCAAGTACCACCTCGGAAAGGCTACTCTGAAATAATTTTCTGTTCGAAATATAAAATAGGATACACTCATTAAATTCTTCTGAAACTCAAAAATGAAGTTCCTGTAACCAATATGCATAATGGTGGAAAATTGTAAGATGTCACCGCGCCGATTGGGTCGAAATTAGATAATCGGATCACAAGGTTAGTTTGACCATTTGCGTAAAATCCGGGTTAATCGGATCAAGGTTCGGACCGGGTTACCAAGTCACCTATGTCCGGGTCATGTCGGGCCACCGAAAGTGGCCCGATTTCAGCTCTGATTCTATTACCACACCAAATTGAAATAAAGTCCCTCGTCACTTACATGGGCCCTAGGTTATGTCCTTGAAAGCCCTCTGGAAACAAACTGCGACTCCTGATGCACTGATCGAATAGGAAGAGTCATGTAAATTATCCTGTTAATGTGCACTTTGTAGCAACAAGCTATAGGCAGTATCATATGAACTGAAAATTATTGGTGTAGAACCCGTTTAACTTTTCCGGAACATTGCTATTTACACTGTAAGGAATAAAAGTAAATTCCGAATCCACTGGTTTCCAGACTTTTGTGATCTAATGACACCGTCTTAAATTGGAGAACTATTTGAGAGTCATATTAGTTTTACAATTTCGGACAGTTCTCGTGAACGAATTTTGTCGGATTTTGAGTATGTTATATGAGAAGGGATACTAGTTTGCTACTGTATTTGCTTTGTTCCAATTTGTTCTGATTATCATTCGATATTTCCCTATTTCTACTTGATTATTATTTTGAATATCGCTCAAAGTGTTTCTGCGTTGACATAACAGCAATGTTGCCAGTTCCGATAGTATAATTTCCGAAAAATCAAATTTCGTTCCAAACTGTACTAATCTAAATGTGTTGTTTCGACACCGTGCCAGTTCCGCAGCTTTTCTTAAATAACCCGTTTTAAGTCATATACATTTAACTCATAATTCCTAATAACGCGATCCTGAGGCTGGGAGATGTCGGAATTATGAAGTCCGGTAAAAAGCACACTGGCGAAAGGACCACGAATAAAGGACGACTGGCAATAAGCACAGCTGACGAGGCTCTACCAGACAAAAAATCATTTTCTTGGAATGTTAGGTACTATATATACTTATTGTGCCTACTTATTCCCACAATTTCATTTATCAGAGCAAGGATACCTTGGTCTCCCTTAGTTGCTGAAATATATTTGTACATATACACATTTTATTGCAATATTAAACATGTTGTGGATATCGTTTGCAAAAAATGTATAAGCTATTATAAGAAATACAATTCAAAGTTCTGCTGTAGCTCGAAAACGGAAGAATTGATCATAGTCTTTTTTCACAAAATTTTTAGAATTAAGCAATATTTCCAGAGAAGCTCTATTTTATTTTCGCTGTTCAACTTAAGAAAAAACTTTTGTTCAGTTAGTACCGTTTATCAATTTATCTCTTTAATTATTGTTACCGTGTTTTCCTCGTAACTGTTACACCTTTGTTCCTATCGTCTTCATGTATTTCGTGATACCCTTTGGCAGAATACAATCATGTCTTGACACCTTTTCGACAGTCGCTCTTATAATTCTTTTTGATCTGTATTCCCTTTGTCACACCATCCACTCTTCTTTAAACAAATACTTCGGCAAAAGACATATTTGTTTGTGTCTCTAGAATATTCTATATTTATTAACTTATGCTTTGTTTACATAAACTTTAATGAATAATTTTATAGGCAATATTTTTATTCTCTTCTTGGACAACGATTTGTTTAGTTCGCAGACGAACCGTTCATTTTTCACGTTCATCAGTTTCCACTCTTCAATGATCTTTCACAAAAGCACCAGATGAGGTCATTTTTTCGTTTACTTGTAGAAAGTGTGAAACCAACTTCCAAGTGTTTGTTGGATTTACAATAGTAGTGTATTGGCTGTCCTGATATCTAGTTTCATCATACTGATCAAGTGAAAACAGAAATATCTATAATCAAAATGTAAAACTTCTGTCAGTGAGTTAGTGCTTCTTTGATTTCAAGCGAATGCTTTTGTGATCTTATTAATTCAGAGTAGACCTAAAAAGCCAATGGCAAGTTTTTCAAAGATCAGAAATTGCAATAATTTAGCAAGGATTCTGCCGGGATATTTTAGTTTGGGGTGGGGTATAAAGCCACAACTGGGAGGGTGTAAGGAGAGTTTTGCAGGGTTTTTATTAATTTTAACTGTAAAAACGTTAAAGTGATCGAGAATTGATCTGTGGGACGGGGCGGGGGGGTCGGACACCACCCATTCGGCAGAATACATATAAGCTAGGAACACCAAGGCAATTCACGAGGTAGTAAGCGCAATATATGGAATGTTCATTTTGATTCTCTATCCGCTACTTGTCTTGAAGATAAAGCCAGGCTACTAGCAGCGTATTCACCTGAGTCCGGTGCTTGGCTCCAAGCTTTGCCTTCTCCTCCGCTTGGTCTACATCTTTAGAATGAAAACTTCTGTGTTGCTGTTGCCTTACTTTTAGGAGCAGACGTCTGTGTACCTCACCGTTGTCCAGCCTGTGGTGCATTCGTGGATCAACGGAGCCTCCACGGTCTCTCCTGTGTCAGGAGTGCTGGTAGACACACGCGTCATTCTAGTGTCAATGATGTCATCCTCAGAGCTCTAGTTTCTGCTAATGTACCATCGGTACGAGAACCATCTGGCTGTATCCGCTCCCACGGTAAGAGACCTGATGGAATGACAATAGTTCCATGGAAAAGAGGAAAATCTCTATTATGGGATTTCACCTGCGCCGATACTTTCGCTATTTCAAATGTTACCCGTTCTTGTTTGAAAGTGGGTGGTGCAGCTACTTGTAGAGAGGACTATAAAAACCGGAAATAGTCTAATCTGCTTGCACAGTTTATTTTTGTTGCTATCGCAATCGGATCAAGTGCTACTTGGAGCACGGCAGGCCGCAATTTTATTAAAGAGATTGGCCGGCGATTACAGATCGTTTCAAGTGATGCCCGCGCGACCACCTTCCTAATCCAGCGCCTGAGTATTGCTATTTAGCGACGGAATGTATCTTCTATTCTTGGCACGTTGCCTCTTAGGAAGGCATTAGATGAGATTGTCCTCCTTTAACGATGGATTTTAAAGATTTTATTCAAATTTTGTTTAAATTGGATGGTTGTAACGTACATTTCATGTATTCTAATACATGTTTAAAGATCTAAATTTAAGTGTGGATTTTTGTAAACACAAATTTGAAATGTTTAGATTTTTAAATTTCAATTTTTTTAAATTTATATTGTTATAAAGAAACGAAATAAATTTAATTTAATATATATAAAGTAACTTGTTAAAACCAATGAAGAATACTGAACTTGAAATTTACCTGTTGAAGATAGGCTTAGTCCCACGACCACCGGAGCTATATATTATACCGGTTTCGTCAAGACGAGAAGGAAAAAACAAAAACTCCGCGCACACTCCCGTTTTACATTAATGGCAAAATATTTGTTGCCATGAATATGAATAATGAAACTTCAACAATAAAAAAAATATTGTTTCCCTTTGTTGTCTGGTTTTGTTAACTGTTTCAGAAGAATGTCGTTACGATATCATTTTAAATGCAATGAAAAGATTTAATATAACATCTGAATTTGCGAATAAATTCAGGTGGCTACTTAATGACTAGGAGGTACCACTATTTTACTATTTGGAGTACATCATTCGATTACTTTATTCAAGTAGGCTTTAGAACCAATCAGGCCTGAACGCTATTGCCTAAAGCCCTATTGTAAATGACAGAAGAGAGAAAAATAAACAGAACAATTTCAAAAGAGGTACCCAAACGTGACCGCTAAAATAAAATACAATAACCTTTATTGTATCTTTGTTTCCTTTTGAAGTGTATTCTTATTAATAACTTTAAATCTAATAATAGCTATAAGAAGTTATTTGTTTTCTTCACTGTGTTGCACCATTTAATTTATTTGATCAATTCATATGAAAGCCATTTATAGGGACAGAAATCCTTGGCACGAGCGTCGATATATTACGCGAAATACAATGTACTCTCAGATTCATGGAAAATAGCCGAAAGGAAGAAGGAATAAGACGAGGTAGGGCCAACTCAACAGTGGGAGGAGCTGCAGGGCAATGGTGAATAGTGAATATAGCAACTAATTCGTCCCAATAAGACGAGACGAGCGCTTCGTGTACGGAATTTCAGAACTGAAGGAGTAAAAAATACATGACCGCACCTAACCTTACTTAACCTCCACTAACCCATGGCAACAAATTTAAGATAATATATGAAAAATGCAGGAAAACAATTATTAATAATAAATACAACTTATATTAAAAAAAAAGAAAACAAAAGAACTTGCTCCCGCCGGGATTCGAACACGTTTTTCTTTATTCAGCAAGCCAACGCCTTAACAACTGATCCACCATACTAACTTAGATATTGTGGTTTGGCCGTTGTATTTAAAGTGCACGTGTTACGTACTGAGCCAATAGTGACGCGTGCAAGATGGCGGCCTGCATTAAATTCCGAAACCGACAGTCTCTATGAGACGAGAGTGACACCAGTACGAATGTAATTGAATATTTATTGAATGTGTTACGAACGAGAACGTGTTGTTTGAGGAAGTCTTCTATATAATTTGCATGTTTTTCAAGACACCAACAAATAGGTAGCCGTAATTGTGACATTGAATTTATTTATGACCTTTAGGCATCTCAGGTTCAGGCCGGGATAAGTTGGGGGAGAGGATGTTGGAAGGTAGTCGGCCAGGGACTAGTTAGGTACCATCCCGTCATTTGCCTGGTGTAACTGACTAAACACCCTGGTAAAATATCAGTCAGTTTGAATGACCGCTGGGATCTTTCTCAGTACCTTCCGAATACTAAGCCAACGTTTTGCCCGCTAAATTGCTGCCGGTCGGTAAGTGGTGTTGATACGAGTGGATAGTCATTTTAAATGTTAATAGACTGAGTTTTCAGTCTATTTATCTTACGCATAATAGTGTCATAAAGAACTATTTTCAGCAACGACTACTGAGCGAAATCAAAGATGGTATACTTTGGGAGTAACATGGTACTTTGAGGTGAGGAAAGATGGGATATCAGACTTTTATAGGCCTACAAGATATA
>JAGDQP010008265.1:0-24389 GCA_022664845.1 Lepisma saccharinum
CCACTGCTGGATGAAGGCCTCCCCCTTTTCTTTCCACATATCTCGGTCTGCTGATATCCTCATCCATGTAGCTCCTGAAAAACGCTTGATTTCATCTACCCATCTTACATTTGGACGTCGTCTCGGTCGTTTCTTTTCTCTAGGAATCCACTGTAGTACATTTGTCGTCCACCTTCCATCTGTTCGTCTAGCTATGTGACCGGCCCATCTCCACTTCATCTTCTTCGCAGTCTTGATTACATCCTCTACCTTTGTTTGTGCGCGAATCCATTCATTTCTCTTCCTGTCCCTCCTGGTTATTCCTAGCATGCACCTCTCCATTGCTCTTTGTGTGACTCTCAATCTTTGAGTCGTTTGCGCATTCAATGTCCAAGTTTCGCAGCCGTACATCATTACAGGTAAGACACATTGATTATCAACTTTACGATTCAGACGCATTGGTAGTTTGCTTTTGAAAATAAAGTGTAGTCTTCCAAAGGAACTCCACGCCATTTTGCATCTTCTATTTATTTCATCAGTCAGCTTTGCATTCGATGTTCTGAGCTGGCCTAGGTAAACATACTCATCAACTATGCCTGTTGTCTCTCCGATAATCTTCACTTCCTTCTTTGCAGCATGTTGCTTGTACATTACTTTTGTTTTACTTAAGTTCATTTTAAGGCCTATTTTCTAGCTCTTCATTACTCAGTTCTTCCATTCTGGTTTGTAGTTCTTCTGCACTTGAAGCAAACAGGATTATATCATCAGCTAACCGTAGGTAATGAAGATATTCGCCATTAATTTTAATTACAACTTCATCCCAGTTTAAATTCTGGAACACTCTCTCCTGGACCGCACAAAACAGTTTTGGAGAAGCCTTTTGGGGCGACAGTTCCGGTTTGCCGGTCCTGTCTCGGTTTCCCGGGCTTGATATCACAGTTCCTTACTTTAGAATGTCATTGTAATAAAAATAATAAGAAAAGAAAGAGAAGAAAGACGAAGTTTTAATGCTGTATATATAAAAACTTGAAGCAAATTTTAATCGATTCATTGCCTGGTGAGACCTCTAATTAGTAACAGTTTCTCAACACTCTTCCAGTATATTCAAGTGAATCCAGGTTCCTGATCGAGTGAGGAAGACTATTCCATAGATTACAAGAGGAGTCTGTGGAAGTTTTAGCGAAATAGTTTGATTGCGGTGGAATCTAAAGAAGGTTAGTTTTACGAGATCTTGTGTTAAATTTATGAAAATCGCATAATTTCTGGAAGCGTGAGAAAATATAGACTAGATCCTCGCTTTTGAGCACTTTGTGTGAAGTTACGACCTTCATGTAAGCGGAGTCATCCTAATTTATTAATGAAAGGCGAAAATTGATCAAAGTGTCTCAGGTGAAAAATAAAACGAACACAAGCATTTTGGACATGTTACAGTCGTCTGGCTAGCTCATTCGTAAGATCAGAGTAAGCTACATCCCCATAGTCAAGGTGTGACAGGGCCAACATTGTAGATAGAGATAGTCGAACAGACGTAGGTAAGAATGTTTTTGTGCGACGTAATGAGTACAAAGATAAAAAAAAAAAAAACTTTGCTGCTGATTATAATGATTAACATGACCTTGTCAAGATAGGTTATCGTCCAGTATTAAACAGTGCGCTGGAACAATATTGGTGTGTTATGTATAATTGAGGGAGTAACGTTTCACAGTCAATACTGCCTCGAATATGTGTGTGCGCTAAGAGAATAGTTGTTTGTTTGTTGTTGTTGTTTTTTTTTGGGGGGGGGGGGTTAATGCTTGTGCTATGACTTAGTGACCATCTCACTAAACTTTCTAAATCGTGATTCTCTTTATTTATTGCTTGATGCAACTCTGATGACGAGGTAGAGAGAGAAATTTGAAGGTCATCGGCATAAAGATGATAACGGCATTACGTTAGGACGTCAGATATGTAATTGATGTAGAGTGCAAACAGAAGACCACCTAAAACACTACCTTGAGGGACACCGCACGAGATTGATGTTACAGAGGATGATTTATTATGAGGCATAACAAATTGTTCACGGTTAACTAGATAGGAATGAATCCACGATACGGCTGAATCAGAAAAGTTAATGGAAGCTTTCAATTGAGCTATGAATGTATCGTAGTGGACAAACTGAAAAGTTTTGCTAACGTTCAACAGCACTAGGATTGCAGTTTGTCTGTGTTCCAGGGCCAATGTGGTTAGGTCTAAATCCTGACGAGGTTCTAATTGTTTATTGTCTGTAAGATAGTTGTGGATCTGATCTTCAGCAATATATTCCATTGCTTTCGATAAAGCGGGAAGGATACCAATAGGACGAAAGTCGGATGCACTAGTCACACTGCGAGTTTTAGGAAGTGGGCGTACCATAGCTAGTTTCCAAATTGATGGAAACCACCCATAACTGATTGAAATGTTAAAAATGTCGTTATAATGGCCAGAATTTGAGGAAGGATTAATTTCAAAAATTGAGCAAAAACTTTATCATCACCTTCAGCATTCGACTTGATTTTCAGAATAGCCTTTGCCACCTGGCTAGGACTAACAAGCGTGAAATCATATCTGGCCCCATCTGTCTATCGACTCAAAATTGAATAAATAGCTTGAGTTTTAACGATAGTATCAATAAATGGAACCTCGATGAAATGATTGTTTAAATCATCTGATGAGCAGTATTGAGTAGGATCAGTATCTAATTTTCGCCCCACCCAAACATTTGTAATTTATTCCAGAGCACCCAAGGGTTACCACCTACATTGAGCAGGCTAGATGCAAAACGTTCCTTGGCATGTTTGGCAGCCTGATTGCAGATGTTCTTAAAAGATCGATATCGATATACTAATATATATATATTGTCTGAACTCAGTCGTTTTACTTAAAATTTCTATGTGCAGCGACTCTTTCTGCCATTAAAGTCAGAATATCTTGTGAAATCCAGGATGATGGTGGTCTGGTGACTCTCCTCCTCGTAGTGGTGGCATATTTATTAAGTAGTTAAAGAATTTTTTTAAAAAAATAGGGCTGCTAGATTTATGTTTTTCATATAACGGTAAGTCACCATTCTGGGTTTATATTTTTGCATTTTGAACATTTTTCAGAATATTTCAAAAACTAAGAATACTATCAAAAATGTAAGTTCAATTAAATAATGACGTCATAATCTTTGAAAACGTATCACTCATCAATGGACAAGATCTCGAGATGGCTGTCCATTGTATTTCATAGTAATTTGTAAGTTCTAGTGCGCTATGAACGTACATTTTTTATAATATTCTTTTATATATATATATATATATAAATAAATCACAGCCATATTCAATCCACTAGTGGATGAGGCCTCTCCCCGAAGGGAGGAGTTGGTCTACTGCTCCCACGCTGACCAGACGGGTTGGGAGAGGATATATATATATATATATATATATAAATATTTTGAAAAATGTTAAAAATGGGGGGTTAGAGCGAGGAGCCCTCTTAACGAGAAAGCTACAAAATAGTTATACGTACTTTTACCTCTTACACTATTATTATTTCACACTTCCATGAATCGAAAGGTTATATATTTCGCAAATATTATATATGATACAGCAATTAAACATGTCCGTAAAAGTTTTCCTGCCTGGTTACTCCCTTCAATCGTTAATAACTTGTTTATATTTCCCACTTCCACTACACCGAAATTTTCAAACAAATGAACAGCCACTTTTTATAAACAAAAGAAAAACGAAATGTCAAGATTCCATGTTGTCAAATTGTAACCCGTAATTACACACAGTCTGTACAAAATGCCTAAACACCGTCCAGGTAACTGGGTTAGAGTCATTGACAACATTATTTAGCCAGACAGTGTCTAACGTATTTCCTCTGTTCGTGAAACGCCTTCTACATACTCTATACAAATAGTACCACAAACAACTCTAAGACTTTAAAGTTCACCTTAATACCTATTACGTTTAATTTTATATAGCATTTTACTTATAAAACAAAACCCTTTACATTATTATTAAAACTCATTTCAACAGCAATTCCATCCTATTTCTATACATATAAAAATATTCTGTTATCAGCCATTATGTATTAAAAAGCAGCTGCTATCTAGCGATCCTAATATAAGCTCGTCCAGTTGATTATAAAAATGTTAGGTTGTCTCTTTTTCTTGTTTATTTCAACTTATGAATTTCCAAGTTTATACTGTTGAAAAGAACAAGTTCTTGTAACTTTGATATTTACATACCCATTACAAGCGCTCCAATGGAGGCAAATAGAGGTAATTCACTTCATTAAATTCTTGGTGGTGAACTACAAATGGCCAGAGCATATACGTAATAATTAAGAAAGACCATAAGATTTTAGGGGCCGCCGTAAGTTAGATTATAAACTTACTTGTGCTTGTTCCAAGCTAAGGAGATAACTCTCGTAAAGATGAGAGATACATGAATAAAGTACCTAAAGTCGGTGTTTATACATTTTTTTTTTTTTTTTTTCAAGGAAAAGCGTCTGACGTTCTGTGGGCACAAATTCGTTCAATTCACAACAATTTTATTATACCATTCGACGTAATATAAAGCAGGATATTTCTACTACAGTTCATGAAAATACTTAGAGGAAAATTGTATTTCCTTTCAAGGCGTTGAAAAAAAAATCGATCAAAAGAGAACTTTCTTTAATTCTCCTGTCTCCTAACGGAAGTCGCAGAAACTTGCGTTTTTTATTCACATATTTTATTGCTTGTCGTGAAGTTAATAAAACTCAAATTTTATCAATTAATAAAACTTTGGAGCTCGTAGGATAAACCGTGTGCTCGTAGTTGTATTTACAAGTTTCTCAATCCTAAAAGTGACCTGACGTTTGTGCATTTGGTTGTAAATATAATGAATACACATCGGATCCTTTGAAATCCAGCAGGAATTAGATACCCTTGTAACGAGGGTTATTACTAAACTTACCCAAGCTTTCCGTAAAGACTTTCCATACTGGATTTCGAATGCTTCTACGTGTATTAATGAATGTGCATATAACAAAATGTAAAGGCCGACCGAGGTAGTTTTGTGGTCTCATGCGTTAGGCCGGCGTGTCCAAGGTTCAAATTCCACCAGGGGCATGGATATTAATGAATTTGAAAAGCATTCACTCATATAATCATGGCGGGCCTAAGTCAAAGTTACTAAAGTGGCCCACAAAAGCATTAAAATGTAACGTAAAAATGTAAGACAGCTTTAAAACATTATCGGTCAACGCCTTTCATCCTTTTGATACGCTATACATTCAGGTTTCATTTTATATCCTATGTCAACTCTCCACCTTATGTTTACACTAAACACTTTTAATTACCCAGTAGGTTATTGATTAGGGACTAACGTCACATCCGCATCAATTCGAGTTTAATGCAACGTCTCTCTCCGTTTAATGTGTTTTGCATTGACTTTGTATTCAGCACAACCGCTGATTTTCAAATTCTTTAGTCAATGACTTCTAATTATTATGGCTGTCATCAACACTAAAACGAGCGCACATCGAGGTGAATAGCAATTTAATTAAAAGTAAAGAAGGAGAGTCTTCTATTATTACGCAAGAAGCAGAGAAAAAGAAAGGAAGGGCGAGAAAAGCCATCCACTACGTATTGATGCATAAAACAACCTCTTCAAATTCCCCTTATTGTTTGCTGACAACGCACCCTCACTAGCTTTCATTTCCACCTGAATGAGTGACTATTGCACACGAGATTCCAGCTACAATTGATTTCCATCCAGTATTGATCAGTCGACTGCAGAGACGAATATTGAAACTCCGATTTGCTCCTAGTCCATGTACAAAGAGACAAAGAGAAGATAGAATATATCAATTTCTGAATAACTTGTTTAAACTCACTGTATCTTAGCCGAAACAATGTCTAGCGTATACAATAAAAGAAACTTGTAAAATTACAGCACCCCATTGAGTCATTTTGTATGAACTGAACAAAATCAAAACTTCATTCCGAAGCTCTGAATTTACTACAGATTAACGCATGTTGAAAATATTAAATATGCTTTGTCTTCCCTTTCCCCAAAGGTATTGTGCGTGTAGGTGTGTGAGAGGAAGAAAAGAATATAAGAGATTTTGTTACCTCAACGAAGACTAAGTATAACTTAAGTTAGGCATCGTCCATTGGAAACGACATGTTTGACTGTTTCCGTGCATATACAGATGCTTATCAAAATAATGGAAACACCTGAACGAAAGTGCAACTTACCAGATTAATATGCTGTCAGGCCACCTTTCGCCTTCAGAACACCCTTGATGCGACGTGGGATGGAGGCATAGAGGTCGTGAATGGTAGCAAGTGGAATATTACACCATTCCTCGTGCAGGGCATCGGCCAGTTCTGTGAGAGAGGATGGAGGTGGAAATCTTCGCCGGAGTCGTGTTTCCAAGATGGACCACAGATGTTCAATTATGTTGAGATCTGGGGATTGGGCGGGCCAGGGGAGGTGTTGAACTTCATCCCGATGTTCCTCAAACCATGCTGCAACAACTCCAGCTGTGTGAATGGGTGCATTATCATCCTGGAATATGGCGTCATTGTCCGGGAACAACATCCGGACCATAGGATGCAAGTGGTCTCCTAAAATTGCGACATAATCGTTGGCAGTGATGCGTCCGCGAAGTGTGACCACAGGACCCAATGAAAACCATGATATTGCGGCCCACAGCATCACCGTGCCGCCGCCATGTTTCACAGTTGGGGGGAGACACTGCAGATCATACGCTTCTTTGGGCGTTCTCCACACATAAACACGGCCCGTGGTTTGGAATAGGGTGAATGGTGACTCATCCGACCATACCACACGTTTCCAGTCGTCAACGGTCCAAGTTGCATGGTCGCGGCACCATTTGCGGCGTGCTAAAGCGTTCTGGTCCCTGATGAGAGGTTTGGCCCGTGCAACACGACCCCGTAAGTTCATGTCATGTAATTCGCGGCGGACTGTGATTGTCGAAACAGGTTGGGGGAGGTGCTGATTGAGTTCCTCCGTCACTTGCGCCGCAGTGGCACGACGGTTCCGCGTGACAATGCGCTTTAATACCCGGCGTGCCCTGTCACTGATGCTTTTCTTCCGCCCACTGTTCCGCTTCCCCGATGTGGTTTTCCCGTGTGTTGTGTAGGCCGTCATCACCTTCGACACTGTCCCTGGCGACACACCTAACACACTAGCCAATGCCGTCACACTCACTCCACATAACCGCGCACCAACAATTTTCCCTCTTTGAAACTCTGAGAGGTCTCCCATTTTACACTACCTCCGTCTGCTGCAGCCACTGCACACTCCTGTTCCACGACGCCTGACGTAGTATGGAGACCGACCTAACACACCACCACCAGCAGTCCGGCGCTGCGGTCGCCACGACACCACTGCCAACCCATACATCTGACGTGTTGCCAACTACAGGTGTTTCCATTATTCTGATAAGCATCTGTAGTTCCGACCTGCGAACGCGTCCAATTCTCTTTGAATGTATTCGTGCGAACAGGTGCTTGTTTTGTGTAGGAACATGGATTGTGAAAAGTTGATTTAACCAAAAACAGGCTAATTATCACGTGCGAAATGTGCAAAAGAAATTGTGATACAAGATTGCAAGAGAAATTAATAAATTCTTTATTAGTTTTACAAAAAAAAAAAAAAAAAAATCGATTTAAAAATAAGTTAAGATCGTATCGCGTTTTGTGGAAGTAGCCGAAATGCTGCTTATCATATTCTAAATCATCTTCCACAAGTGAGAAAATTAACCAAACTGTTTTCTTTTCAACAAAATTTCATTCACCTTTTAAACCTTTGGAAGTATGTTCATATGAAGTTTTATTATTATTATTATTTTCGTACAGTAATTGAATTCCTTTTCCTATTTTAAGCACAGTATATATGATTTTGATTTGATTTGAATTTATTTATTGCTTTTAGGCATCTATGACTCAGGCCGTTCTCCTATGCTCTGAAACCTCTCTCTAACGGACACCCTCGGGACCGAAGAAAGTGGTTTAGAGAGGTTTTGAGTAGAGAGTCAGTACTCAATGTAAAGTATTAAAGTACAATACATACTGCTATAAGTTCAAGAAAATTATATATATATGAGTGCACTTTACACCACTGAAGAGGAAAACACTATAAACCTACAATGCTTTATTTCAGTACTTGTAGCAATGCAGAGAGAGCACACTATACACTGACAGTTAACATAATTAGTATGTTTGTTTTTCATAGGTTTGTTTTATAATAATATTTCGATAGTGTATAATCAAGAGTCTTGTGTCAAACTCACACAAGTTTCATCTTTTCTTAAGCCGTAAAACACTTTCAATTTCTTAACTATTTCTAGTGCGTGAGGGTATGGTGCTATTTATGGTAAATCAGTTTCGCTAAGAATTTCAACACCTGCATTAGCGCTACTAGCATCTTCATCACAGTTGCCATTTTGGTGGTTTTCAGTAACATCTTTGTGCTCTTGGGTTTTGTGGAATATCGTTTGTATATCTTGGCTCTCTTACTCTGTTAGAATGTCCAAATCAATGCAGATGTAAGCGTTCACATGGACGGGTACCCTGCTGCGCAGTAGCGTAACGAAATGAGTGTGGGCCCGCCCGCAAACCTTTTATCCGGGTCCCCCTTTATAAAAGTGTATATCAAACACAAGTAGTGTTAGTACCTTAAATAATAGAAATATCCTTTATCAAATTCATATTCATCAGTCACTCATGCTTAGTTATACTGCTACTGACGATACATTTAAATTGAGGTTTAATACCAAGTAATTGACTTGACCGGGGCCCCGCATAACTTGGCTTATTAACAACTTAGGGAGGTGATCATGTCTAAAATGCTTAAAAATTCGAATTTGAGTATTTTTGTAATTTTCGGTCGTAGCGCCACCTTGCACCGGATATACACTCTAGAAGTCGTAAGGTGTCTATATATAAATATGAAGTCAATCCGACAACTCCATCGATATAACGGAATCTTTCGCATAACGAGTGGTAGCATATAATTCTTCTTTGGCATCTTCCAAAAGAACGAAAATAAAAAGTTGATTTCCTTAGTAGCCTAAAGTGTTAAAAATCACAATGACGTTGAAAGGGCAATGTCGTTCACTACATCCCTTGCTAACAAATTGGAGATTCCCTAACATTACAAAACTGGACTCCGGATCAATCAAGTTTTTAGTTTGTGCCTTTTGCATGCAAAATTTCTCCTTAAATTAGAAATTAAAATTGTATTAAATATAAATCTAGAAAATCGAACCTGGGCCCGAACGTTAAGCCACTGCTGCTGCGTAAATTAAGTCTTGAGTCGTTTCCATTACTATCAGAAATATCTCATTCCATTCACAACTGTTTATGCTGGAACGAAATCCAGACTTCAGGAAGTATCTATGAATTGTCGAAGCTATAACCTGTTGCCGTGCATGGTTTATCCAGGAAAGATTTGGGAAAATATTCAGTTTCTTTATAGGAGCTTGGAGAGATCCTATCTAGTTGTGACACACCAACTGTCTGCATTTTAGTTAAAAGCTCTGCATAACCTCTTCGTAAGGTTCTGGGATCGATCTCAGCTGCGGACTATACTGAGGTTTCTCTAGAGGTTTTCCTCAGTCACACCAGGCCAGGATGGTAGTTTCAAAATTAGCGCCAACGAACCTCCTTCATACACTGTTCCCAACCCTGCCACGACGTGCATTAAAGTTGCATAAACAATATTCAGGTCAGGTGTATGGAACTTGAATTCGGGAATTTGTAATGAATTTTGCTACTACTTTGACGGAAATTTATAATTGATTTTGTGTACATGTCTGTATTAGAGGGTGTCCATATTAAGAGGATTAATTATTCATCAGTATTATTATTGCATTTTCGTTGCGGACCAAAATAGGTATCCGTTAAGAGAGGTTTCACTGTATATGCAGCGACTGTCAAGGGAAGACATGATATAATCACTTTTCTTCAGAGCAGCTCGGTGGACATGCAGGAAGTTCTTGTTCCAAATAATCACGGTCTAATGGAATAAACTTCGAAAGCTTTTACGCAACTTTGATTGCCTGCAGGTTCTAATTTCAGGAGCGGAATTAAATCCGAGGAGCAGCGTGAATGGATATTCAACCTTTGCATCCCAGGGGTGGCACAGAAGGTGGAAGAATCTCGTAGGGAGGGATGGACTTTCGAGATATTGATTCAGACTTTAATTTAATTACTTAAAAAGCTGTGCATTGTGGTACTTTTAGTAGCGTTACTCATAAAAGTGTCGCTGGTACGGAACGTTACAAATATATTTTCTTAAGTAGGTTTTGTGGACTATTTTGTGTGTATATTAATACACAAAAAATAAAATATTGGAAATCAATGTATTATTAATGGTGCGATGGGCTAAGATGTGTTTGTTAAAAGAACAAGCTTAGCGTTGGAAGAAAGATTTTTTTTTATGTGTAATTAATCCCAACGGTGTAAACAGGTTTAACATGATTCTCAGTTGGAAATGTATGTAAATATTTATGCCTTGTAGGTTGTACAAATGAAATAATATTTGTGGACATGGGTCATTAAATAAAAAAAAAAAATTATTTATGACGTTTAGGCGTCTATGGCTTAGGTTATGGATCAATGGAGTCTTCAAGGTTTATTAATCAAAAAGGTTAAATTGTACAAAAAGAACCCGTGGGATAAGAAGGTCCTGTAAGTAGAAAGCTTTATTGAACTTTATTTTGTATAGGCCATTTTAGTAACTATGGAGGTCCTGTATGTGTGGAATCATGCACTGTGATCAGTAGTTGATTAAATCAGTACTACATCAGTAAATTTATGTTGACTTGTGGTTGGTACTTACAATGATTTGTCGAATACGTTTACATCTTTGCTTTTAGAATCACGGTTCTTAGCCTAAACGGGACAGTACAAGAACTTGGTAGGCAGGTCAGGGCAATTCGTCCTGAGCCACAGATGCCTAAAGGCTGTAAATAATTTCAAATCGAGCTGATCTTGAGCTGCATTCGTGATATTACTTGCTTTAGTAAAGTTGACAATTTCAGCCCAACTTCATTATTTTACAATTAACACATTTTATTTTGCCTTTGTCTGAATACTCATCGTTATAAATTAATGTTCATTTCATAAGTCGGAAAAGTTCTCTTTAATTGGATATAGGTAGACTCAGCCACTAACTTCAGTCTTAATGATAGAACGTCCAAGCGTCCTACCAGCAGGACACACATTTGAACACCGTTGTAGTGCGAACAGGACACATAATCGTCTTGCCGGCAGACACTTCCGGCAGGAGAAATGCTTGGATGTTCTATCATTAACCGTGTACCGTTAACGTGGGTAGCGCAGCAGCAAAGTCATAATTATTTTTTTCTGAACTTTCAAGCGTCGCTTACTCACCTCAAATCAAATGGAGTTTTGAGAATATCTCGTAAATTCGAGAATAGCGTGTTGATTTTCTTTTATGTAAAGAAAGTTTAAAATTGGTTAGGCAGATTCATTCCGTGAGATCGTCAAGGGTGGTTCCCGAAACTATTTTATAAGACATGTGTTCGTTGTATTCCCTGAAAAGAGTAAACATACGAGAAGAAAACTACTTCGCCAATATACATACAATATTTCTTGTAAATCATCTGTTCATATTCATATACATATAGGATTTTAAACAAGATTCAAGATTGCGGCCGTGAACAACCACTGTAAAAAATACACTTCTTGTACTTATCGTGCACATCCCTGAAACTCTTATTTTGTACACAGCCCTGAAACTCTTACTTTTGTGCACAGCAAGTACAAAATGTGTATAAGAAATTATTGGAATTAAATTTTCCTTTAATTATCTGTGGCTCAGGCCGGGATAGGATAGGAGGAAGAATGCAGAAAGGACTCGGTCAGGAACTAGAACCGCTTATTAAAGCGCTCTGAACTTGTAAAATCCGCTTGTCCACATCTTAGTAGAAAGGTTGACTCAATTTTGTGTGCAAAATACTATAAGAGCATTTTTACAGTGTTCCCTTCACTAGGTGACGCTTCTTACTATTATCCATTGGGTTATATTTCTTTGAGTGTTCCAACATACAATAAGTTTTTATATTTTCAAATTGTTAAAAGTATCACAATACCCGAGATACTAATAGAAACTTACGTAATGCAGTCAATATGTCCCCCAAAATATGGGGTAGAGTTTTATTTGCACAAAACTGAACGATATCAGTTTCTTTGGATTGTAAGTACGTATATGGCACTTGTGTACCATCGAGACACGTAACTGTCTGTATAACATGTGACGAATTTGCCCTTTCCTCTGACCACTGAATGAAAAGTTATTGATCAATAACTGTGTAGTAAATGGTAGAGCTCTGTTGTTACTAATTCGTAATTTTCCAAATTACAGATTCCTAATTTGCCTTGCCTGGTGAGTAATTTGATAATTATTTATGCTAGTTTCATTTGTAGAGGAAGGTCTCCAGATATGGAATACAGTTCTTTTGCGGCAGAACCACGTTCACAAAAATAAGTTGAAAATGCTAATTTATCAAAAAGGACTTCACTGAAATGTTTATTAGTAGTATGCAAAAGAAATTAAGTAGGTCTACACAAGCAGTGGCGTAGATAAGGGGGGATATGGGGGATATATCCCCACCCCTTGACTCCACTTATATGAACTTGGGAAGAATGTATTTGTGAAAGAAATAAAATTGGGAGAGACTGGGGTATTCGCGAACACAGGGGTAATGCCGAACACCCAAGTTTACGCCCAAGGAAACTTGTTAGAAAACAGACGATTTTGCTGCACGCTAACTGAGAGACCGGGAAAAGTGTAGAATAAATTTGGTGACAGTCAGTTGAGTGAATTACCAGGAAGAAGACGTTTTGTTGTTTTTGTCGATTCGCTTATAACGTTAATTCAACAATCTGGGCAAGGTAAGTTGGCTCTTATCTTATCTATAATGTTACAGATAAGGCTATATATTCCCCTATATTTGAGCATTAGTTCTTTGTAATCTTACCAGCCTGTATGCAGTCAACAATTAGTTTCAACTTTAACAATAAAATGGCTTCTCATGGGGAAATGCCAGACAGAATGTTTGCCATTACCTCGGAGTGTTCGGGATTGCCCCATGGTGTGAAATAAATTATAAAAGGTTTCTAAATAGTTTTTTTTTTTATTGAAAAGTAAGTAATAAGTTAATGAAATTCGTTTGGAAAATAGATCATGTCTTGGTAAGAAGCGTTATTAGCTTTATTAATTATTACTCAAACCATGTAACATTTTAGCGCAAAAGGGCCAATATAGTTTGTTATATTTATTATTTTAGGCCATTAGTAGCCTACTTCATTATTCTATAGTCAGTAACCCCAATTTAGATATCTGATCCTTCATCATAGGCTGCTATAAGGAGTTTCTTTTTGTAGATGAAGGATGAGTGCGTGAATATGCATGCATGTACATAACTGAATATATTTGTAACGAAATTATCCTTACCTCTATTCTAGCTTACACGATATCCTTTATATAGTCCTACCTATTCCTTTATTTCAGTTTCTTAATTTTGGATTTTGATAATTCTATTGACTCAAAGACGAAAGTCACTAATCACTGCATGCTTGCTCTATTGACTGACTTACCCCGTCTGACTTAGTTACGAAACTGAACAGGGATCTGCCTTCTAGTGGAACACGCAGACAATTAATTCAAAATTGGCTAGCAGTTAGCCAATTATGTTCAGCCTATTAAGCGCTTTTTAACATTGGACTAATAAAGAATACATTTCGCTTCTTTCGTAAAGGAAAGTTTAAAGTAAACAGTATGTTCGGGATTACCCCGACCACTGGGGCAATCCCGAACATAGGTACATTTTTAAAAAATCTCACTGATTTGTTGAAAAATGTTACTTTTGACTTTCCTGCACTTTAGTAAACAGGAAAAACTCCAAGCTTTGTGTACACAAGAAATCTTAATTTTATTTCCAAAACCAAAAGAGTTATTTATGGTCAAAGCTTAAGTGTTCGTGAATACCCCGGTCTCCCCTAAGTTATGTTTGGAACATATAATTATTAGTTAAAGAAAAAAGTAATTGTAAGGACGGTAACAGGACTGTGATTTACGTCCGTCCCGATATCATTGTTTGTTTACTCTAAATAGAAAGGATCGTATTGTACATTCTGTGTTGTAGTATCACAATTAAGTGAATATGGTACCTTTAGGACAACAGATAAAATAATAATAATAATAAAAAACTTGAAAAAGCAGACCAAACGTTTAGACAACAGGTTTATGTGACAAGAATGTCAATAGCGTGGGTATATTAAAAAAAAAAGACGATTTCAAGAGACTAATGAAAAATATAGTAGTTCGTGTTACTGATAGCGTCAACGAGGATAGATCGGAGAGAATTTTAAATATAGAACATTTCGCACCTATGGTTGAAGCAGTATTTTTATGTAGAGAAGAAATAAACAGACATTAGATATGAATGAAACATGATTACATTAGATATGAATAAAAAAAATAGGTGTTTCACAAAACTCTAAAAGTGTGGTTGCTATTCTAAGATACAGAGCAATGTAAGATCCAATAGAACATTTTAGGTATAAGGGGAGAAGATGAACTTTTGGTAAATTTTATTTTGTATGGAGAATCTTGGTAGCTTTTGACTTCGGCCTGTCACGATTACTTGAGTGTAATACTTGTTAAAATCGACTCCAACCCACGACCTTGAAGACTCTGGTCTAATGCCTCAGACCATACGACTACCGTGTTCGGCAATAAGGAGAGAAGTGTAACCATTAAAATCAAATGATTGAAATCTGCAATCAAGTTTCAGTTTAAAAATTTCATTGCCTGAATATTGCTTTTCTACTTCAACGGATAAAACTCTAAATATAACCAATATGAGACAGCTCTCCAGTATTAGTAGCTTCGTCAGTGATGAGAATGTAGGACGTTTTAAACAATAAGTTTGTTTACGTGACTCGGTAACAGTCTGGCAGATCTTCCCCTAACATGGTGTTGGATGGGAAATATTTGTAATTCTTCTACATTTTTAGTGTTTAAAAATACACCAGAAGTTATTGTTAACGTGTGGTCTTCTAATGTGCCTCGTAGTAACATCCCTACACCACAAATTCGTTGCATTTTCAATACTGTAAAGCTCTAGGTTAGGAGAATTCATCTTGGCTGTCAGTATACACTAAATCTAAAGAGCGGAAGACTCAATCTTCTTAGAGTGGAAAGAGGGACCACTCTTTTGGAGCGGAATTTTCAATCGTAGTAAGTGTTTTTCAACGAAACGTCCTTGCTTTGGTTGGAAAATGTGGTCTTTCCAGATGGAATTCCAATGGTTTTGGATGTAATTTATTCTTCAAACTTGAAGAGCGGTTTCTAATCTGTATAAAGTGATTTATTTCTAATCTTTTAAAGTCATTCACAATACATCATGGCTACTAGTCAAGTTTTTTCTCCGCTATTTGTTACTGCGAAGGTTATCAAGAGACGAAGCCATTTTCGAAAATTTATTGCATTGCGTTTAGTGAAAAATGACAACAGAAAACCTTAAGACTTTTGTCAGTGACTAAAATATACCAGAAGACGTCAGGAGTAAGATATGTACAATACATAACTTTTCTTTGTTACTACTTATCATTAAATACTGCCTTTTGCATCTTTTTAAATGTTCAACATTTTTTTGCGTCGTTTTCATGTTCAAAAGATGAAACCTTTATTTGAATAGATGGAAATTCTCCTGGAAAGATATTACGCCTAGCTAGGTTCCCATCGAAATGAACGACCATAGATCCCATCTTTTTTCGAGCGTAAATTTCTTGTTTTCTCCGATGAAAATCCACTCAAAAAGAGTGGTCCCTCTTTCCGCTTTCAAAAGATGAAATATTCCGCTCAAATCGAGCAGAATTCCGCTGTTTTAATTTAATGTGTAAGACATCAACATTATATTTAGTCACAAACAAACGACTTCCAATGTCTAATTTACCTGATTAACAACTTACATTCACGCTTTGCATTATGAGTATGACTAACGTTCTGTTAAATTAATATCTTGAACAGTTGAAAAAAAATAGTTTCAGAAGAAAATTAGTAGCCAAATTGGGCGACTGAATAGAGAAGTTTAATTCCTAACGTTGAATTTCTTGTCGCAAAATGCGACTGGCGAATTTCAAACACTGCCATAAACTGTAGGACTCGTCCTTAAAAACTCGCCAGCTCGTTTAGGATGTTAATAATTCACTCACTCACTTGACAACTCATTTGCTAATACTGCATTTATATTTGATCACAACGCCCTAACTAAAACACTGAGCTAGTCTACGTTGTCTTTTATGTCGCAACTCTGTAGAAGTCAAGAAGTCACATCAAAGTTAGAAACTATTTTTGTTCTCTCTTCTTCTTCCGCCTTGACAATCAGATCTGTCGAATTGTTATTTCTACAGCGATTTTGTGCTTCAGCTGATTTCAAGTGGTTGAATTTGCGATTCGAATCAGGGTGTAACAAAGGAGAGCTGATTGGGAAAGGGCTTGGAAAATCCTCTCGGTAGTCGCGAGAGCTGAAAAAGAAGGAAAGAGAAAGAATAGGGGTGGAATGGAAGGGATGGCAATGTAATCACCAACTGGATGAAAGGTGGGCTGAGCTGGATTGCTTCTAACTATCGGCTTCCTCCCTCTGCATCTCATTAGCGTATCCACGAGGAAAACTGTCTCAGAGGAAAAGTGAAGGATGGTCTTCATGGAGTTGGTAACGATGTAATTCGTCTAGAAGTGTAAAATATTTTGTTTGTTCAGTTTAATTTCTTTTACACTTATTTATTTGCTTTTGTATGTTTGTTTTTAACTTATTTATTAACATACTAGATTGATATTTCGGCACATATATGTGAAAATAAGGTTTTGAGAAAGATATACGGGAAGAAACGCGACGAGATGACTGGAGAGTGGAGGAGACTGCATAATGAAGAACTCCACGGACTGTACGATTCACCAGATGTTGTAAAAGTAATGAAATCGCGACGACTAAGGTGGGCAGGCCATGTAACTCGGATGGGGGAAAAACTAAGATTATATTGTATCCTGGTTGGAAGACCGGATGGAAAAAGGCCATTGGGAAGACCAAGACGTCGTTGGGAGGACAATATTAGAAGAGACCTTCGAGAAGTAGGTGTTTGTGATGAAAACTGGCTTGATATTGCCCAGGATAGAATTCAATGGCGAACGTTTGTTACTGCGGCGATGAACTTGCGAGTTCCATAAGCCATAGAGTTAGTTAGTATTTTCAAAAGTGAAAGTGGCCAGCCAGCTCTGGTTGTCAATCGGTACTGGGACATTTTCAGGATGTACTAATGTTGATCATGCGCGCTAATCTTTGGCGTGTTTCCCTGAGTCCCACCAGGGAAATGCTGGAATTCTATCTTGAATTAAGGTCAAGGCAACTACTTCCCCTTTCTATCTTCAACGAACATAGTTTGTAAGATATAATAAAGGTGGGATGTAGCCATATTTGCTAAAAGTCCAAAAATATAAAGTTTCAGTATAAACCTGAAATAGTCGGGTTGCGTTAAACCCTCCTCGGCTAATTAAAATGAAACTTCGCACTAATGAAATGTACGTTGCCAGTAGATAAACACACAATTAAGAAGCTATTTAGACCGGTATTACTGCACAATTCGTGTAATGACACTAGGGAAAACGTTGCACGCCCTTACAAGGGGAAGTGTTCAGGTGGCCCCCAGGATTGATCTCGTGCAGTGGCAGTCTGTATTGAAGCTCGTAAGAAAAGCAATGAAGCTAAAAATGGAGGTAGGCACTGGAGCTTATAGAAACCGATGACAAAGGTCAGCCAAAGCCACAGCGTAGTGGCATTGCACGCGTCTGACAAACCAGCGAATGGAGTTCAATTTCCGGCTTGTTCGCAAAGTTGTATTGGTAATATTCGTTGTTTGATTACCAGCGGTAGACTATCGTGACTAAGATTTTCCCAGGGTTTCTGCTCAGTCATGCCCAGCAAATGCCGGAATGGTACCTTCAAGTTAGGTCCTGGTCGACTCCTTCCTAGATCCTTTAACTCCCCCTAACACTGCGTGAGTGCGTGAGCCTTAGATGCCTTAAGGCCATAAATAATTTCAGTTTAATTAAATTAGTAGTTTGAAACAGTTGTAGATCCTTTTTGTTTAATTCAGCATTTACAATTCATGAGTTCACATTTTTCTATTTCCTTGCTTTTCTGGTGTATTACAAGTGCTACAGAAATTCGTTCTAGCATTTTTATATTGATATGCTTACGTGCAGTTCTCTAAGTTGGGGGAACGTGGGGGCATGCCGTGCCCTTACCTTTTTCGTTTTGGATTTTGCGTAACCCTACTTTTTATTAATGAGAGCTCATTGTCCTTACTTTCAATAGGTATTCTCCACCACAAAGTGCAAGCGTACTCTTGCCTTTTCTATCCCACTTCTGCAAGCGTTCCCTTACCTTTTCTAACCCACTTCGAGCATTGCTTACATGGAAAGAGTAATTTGAACCCATCCCGGTGGTTACTTGTACAATGATGCCCTGTTCTCAAATAATAAAACAGCGGATAAGAAACACACTGAAAGGTAGAAAATTCATTTAAATTTTAATCGAACTGCGCCTTAGCGATGCTTCTAATGTTTGTGCTTTTAGCAATGGATGAAGTGCGTCAATCAATAAAACTGATTGGATCAAATGTTTAAAGTGTTTGAAATGGTACCACTTAAAATGTGTTTCTGGAACATATTCAATACATCATGTTATTAGTTTGTGCGAAATGACAAGTATTTCACACATTTATATTATTTTTACACATACTTCATGTGCATTTTCGTAAGACCTTTTGTCTAAATTTCATGATCCGTCTGGGAGTTAGTCGTTTCAAGCGTACATTTCCTTAATAAACAGTCTAAAGTCTTGCACACCTGTGTATATGATCCTTATACATATTGCGTGGTGCTACCAAAACAGAATGCTTATTTTCTGAATAGTGTGTTGTTTTTTTTTTTTAAAAAAACTGAAACGTTGCAAAGCGAGCATTAAAAAGATAGTAAACATTTTTTTTGTTGTTCAATATTATTTATTTCCTTAGTATTTATAATCTTTTTATATGTTTGTATGTTTAAAATTAAGAGGTATAATCTCGAAAAAGGTATTTCGGGAACAGCAATCTGGTTTGTGTGTGAGCTGAAAAGTGTCTGGCTTACATGTGTGCTGTACCTAAGCCGTGATATGTCTGAGGGGCTCCAAGACTGTAGGTGCTTAGACTGTAGGTGCTTATCTAGCACTCAAATATAAGAAATGAAAAACTAGATGCTATGTTACCGGAATACATTTTTTCGTGGCTGTAATAATGCAACAGCGTTTGAATTTTTAATTTAATATGTCCATATTATCTAATAATGAGGGGTGGGGTGTATATATTCGTATTTTTTTCGGTCATGTTCAATGATTGTTGCAGAATTAATTGTAATAATTTTAAGTTTTTTTTTGTACCTTTTGATAACTAAAACTTAAAAGTATGTTACTGTAAAATGTTAGCGCTATCCCTCTTTTATTTTTATTTATTTATTTTGCTAATGTAAGTAAACTGCACATATTCCCTTAATAACTTTCTAAGTAAGACCATCCAAATATAAAAGAAAAACACATTAACCTACTCTTGCATTTCGCTTTTGTAATAGGAGTTTGAGCCCGTCGTAAGACGATACAAAAGTATTGAACTTCCATTAAACATTCAAAAGCCGCTCAAGACACTCTCTCTCTCTCTCTCCTTTTTTTTTTTTTTACCTCTCTCAGCTTTCGTTTCTTCTTTTACCGTCTTATCTTGTTCCTCTGTTTTCATTCGTTGTTGAACTTCGTAGAAAGAAAATAGAAGGAACTTCGTCTTTATCGAACTTGTGAAAGTAACGCGAATATTTTATCGCAGAGAAGTGTTGTAACAAGAAATCGCTAACTTGCTGTTGGTATAAAGTTTGCAAGTTTGTAAAGATCAGATTGCAAAACTATGATACATTTTTTTTATTTCCATTTTGTCTTTTAATTTGATTTTCATTTATATATATATTCATTTCTGTGTGTACAAAGAAGATAGTACTGCAAAATATTTCACTCTTTCGGAAGTTGGATGAATATACAACATACAAACAAAGTTTCGACGGTGTGTACGTTCAGTCACTCAGAGTAAATGACGTTACATGAATGTGAAGTATCGAGTAATTCTGTTCATGCCTTCCAAGTGTTTTGAACTGACGGGATGTAAGTTAAATATGTGATTTGATTACGGAGCAACTGTCTCATCCCTAAGGCAGTCAATAGGGAGGGGATAAATTTGAAATGAAAGCATCTAATATGACGAGGCTAGGAGAAAGGAAGATGTATTTTCAGCGAGGCTAAGATGTTAGTATAAGTCAGTGGACCAAACCTCATCACTCTGCCAAAGTACGTAAACTACAAAACTCAGCAATGCCCTTAACCACAAATAATCGCTGAGGGAGAACACTCTTCAGCGAAACCTACAATTAACTTTGTCAGGTCGCCACCTCTCTACATCTATGGACTTAAGAATAAATTTCAATTCACCAAAACATTATCTGCTGTTTGCCAGTAAAAACCTACCATTACACATGCAAAAGACTACGTCAGATTTCTAACCAAAAACCGTTTTGATTATGATAAATTACTGGCATACTGTAAACAACAAAATCACCAATTTTCAGCTGAACTTACGAAACAGGAACGTCCTTTTAAAGTTGTCCTTCGCAAGTTGCCTGTTGACACACCTCGATGATTTACATGATATAGGCTACAAAGCCATTGAAGTAACACAGATGTATGGAAAAGATAATCAAACTAAAGAATGTATTCCTTATCCATTGTTTCTTGTGTCCCTTCCCAAGAGTACAGATAACAAAGAACTATATGAACTCAAATATCTATTGAGCTATAGAGTACAAGTAGAACCGTATCGTCCTCCCGAAATTCTCCAATGCTTCCATTGCCAACGCCTGGGTCACTCCAAGAGTACCTGTTTTTGTGATCCTGTCTGTGTCAAATGTTGTGATGCTTACAAATGTTATATCCGCAAAATTATCGTCCTATCAGCTTACTCTCCACCGTAAGCAAAGTGTTCAAAAGATTAATCCATCATAAACGTCTAACCAAACATGTACATGAAAACCAAACCATCAATTTGGATTCTGTGCGAAGCATGATACTACTGCACAACTTGTTCGAGTAGTTGAGGAAATCACTTCGCAGTTTAACAACCGAGGATATACTATTGGCATTTTCCTGGATAACTCCAAGGCCTTTGATCGGGTCTGGCATAAGGAACTGCTATATAATCTGAGCATCATGAAATTTCATGACCAATACCTCCGTCTTCTACATTCATATCTACAAAATCGCAGATTCTACGTCAACTATCAAGGATATGACCCTACAATTCATCCATTCACTGCAGGAGTACCAAAAGGATCTGTCCTAGCACCATTTCTTTTCAATTTATATACTTCTGACATACCTACTCATTTACACACCAAGCTAGCCACTTTCGCAGATGACACGGCCATTTTTGCCTCCTCACGCAATCTTCGATACTCGTATGTATATGCACAACGACATCTTGCTTCTACTGAAAACTGGACTAGCAAATAGAGCATAAAATTTAATGCAGAAAAAAACAACAGTAGTACATTTTTCCAAACGTCACACTGGTCTCCTACAACCTCTTACGCTTTTTGGCAAGCAACTTCCGTGTAGTCCACATGCACGTTATCTTGGAGTTGATCTTGATAGAACTCTGCTCTTTCAACATCAACAACACCCGAAAACTGTCGCCAATAGAGCTGTCTCTCGTCTTCTTGCACTCTACCCAGTACTCCGCAGTCGAGAACTTACACTTCAAGCTAAACTGAACATCTACATAATGATGATCCACTCCATCCTTACTTATGCTGCCCCTCCTCCTTACTTAACATGTAGCTCAATCTCATCTAGTGCAACTCCAACGTGTACAAAATCGTGTACGTTCTTTTATGATTATTCCGGTTTTAGATTGTGGGGGCTTTAAACGAGCACTTTGTGTGCTTTGGTTATTGTAAAGTCAGAGTCATGTGTATTATAAATTTCAGGAAATTTAGTATTATAGTTGGACTACTATTTAATTTAAATACTCCTCACATGATGCCATTTGTACATAGAGTACGTGATACAAATACTTGTAAATAGTGATACTATAGTAACTAAAGTTAAGCACTATTATTTCAGAACGTAACCAAGCTCAATGTAAAGATTACACTATGTGACCGTACTCAAAGAAAAGTGGTTTATCCCTTTAAAAAAATGTTTAACGGGTTTTAGTGGACTCGGAATCTGAAGGAAATTTCTAGAATTTGAAGGGAAAGTAGAGATGAGCCGACACTGTTACGAAACTTTAGAAACGCGGTTTTTAAGCTTGATTTTTAGGCATAATCACCCTTTCTTCATGCACAGTTACATTTATAACTTCTTCGATTCGTACTACATTTAAGTGACTCACGTCAAAAATTCGCACACCCCAGCCTACTGTTGAAGTACGTTTTCTGCTGGCAATGTACGACTCTGCCTTCCATGAACGTAATGTTAAATTATTAGTGAGTTCGTATGTGTCGTTGAGCCTCAGTGGAAGAACAGCAAAATGCTTAAAAACTACTTTGTGTTTAGGTGTGTCCTTTTCCCACTTGTTACTGAACATACCATTTGTGAAGTAGAGAGAATCGAGATAATCGTGAGGAGAATCGTACACTGTGGCAAAGCTTAAGCTGACGTATGCAGTAGTCAGACTATGTTTTTCCTCCTAGCCCATTAAATTCAATACCTTGGTTATGGATAATTATTTTAAGTGACAGACTTGGAGAAGCAATGTTTCCCTTGTGTCCTAAAATATAACTAAAAAAGAAGTAATTCCTCTTTTGTGATACGGCCAACTCTTTAACATGATCTCTAAAGTATAATCTAAAGTTTCTTTGTATACTTAGCACATACCGTCGAAATGGATGTTGCTACTTTGGAATAACAGCTTGGTGTTGCCATAGAGATTTGGCGTTGTGAGTATTGGTATTCTATTAGAGGCGATCACGCTTGCATTCCCAGGCTTAGTACCAAAGTTGTTTTCTACCGCCCTTGCACACCACAAGATTTTGTAATATTTTGCGAAGTACGTGCCTGCGGATTCAAGATTCTAAGAGTAGCCGAAAAGAAGAAGGAAATACGCGTATGCTGCAGAAACAGAAGATGCAAAAATAAAAGTTTATCCAGGATAGTATGACGTATTTACCGAGTATATTTTTCTCCTCTCTCTGTTTCTCTATATCTTCTGGAGACCAAAGCGTATGCAGTCATGCACAAATTGTGTCCTCGAATCATGCAGTGTTCTCAAAGCGTAAAATTTTAGATTTTTCTGCGTGGCTTGCGAACAGTTCGGTGGAAACTGGCCATATTTTTTTCTCTCTTTTATTTCCTATGCTATTCTTCCGGCTTTATTTTTCTACCTACTGCTGCTGAGAGATTGTAACTCGCAGTTTTCCAAACATTCTACGTAATGTATTTGTCACACAGCTCCATATTCTCTTTAACTTATCTTATGAATTCGACAAATGTTATGGCTATATTTACATTGAGAAAAGCGTAGCTTAACATTTCCATTCGTATCATCTTCAATGACAATTTTCATCTTATTGAAAACTTCAGTATATAATTTAACTTCTGCTGTGTTCTATATTGCATTCTGTGTAATTCTTCAAAAATCAATCATATCTGTAATATTATGTATCAGTAACAGATTAATTAGCGAGAATATTAATTTTACGTATTTCCTTTTCGGCATTTTTTCAAGCTAATGGACTGCAATGTTTGTTGTTTTTTCATCCAATTAATCGAAATATTTGTTCTCATTAGGCAGAGCACCCAAACATAATATACATGTAAGAGCATCTATAGAAAGTTATTAAAATGTTGTCAAGTATGTTTGACCTTTAATTTTCATACATGTATGCAAAGTATTGGTAGAGGCTTGGAAAAATTTAGGGGACTAGGGCCCCCTAGCCCCTACCTTGGCTATGAACCTGAGCCGATACTGTTATATCATCTAGAAGTGATTTCTAAAGTGGACGGTAGAAAGATCCAGAAGTGATGAGGGGAAATATTGTTAGGTTTCAGTTGCTGTTTGAAATTGCAGTTGACTTAAGGTAGGATGCAAATGATTGTGCGTAGATGAATTTAATATTGTACTGTTACAACAATTTTATAGCTATGTCAGTGATACTTGACAGTTATGTTGCATATAACCTCAGGTATTTGTGTACCAAAAATTATTATTATTTCTTCTTATT
>JAGDQP010008265.1:29389-41443 GCA_022664845.1 Lepisma saccharinum
GGAGGGGCTCTAAAATGGTTGAAATTGGGGATACGGAATACTTGAACGCCTCCTTATGTTTCCCATGGATCAACATTAAAAAATTCCATTATTATACATTTCGAATTTAGATTGTTCTACATTTATTGAGTCAATCTATATATTCTGTAGCACAACTTTACTCAAGAATGCATAGTGATGTTGCGACAGTGTGAGCTGAACGGTAACATTAGAAGATACTAACTAAAATACTGTATACTCAATTCTACAGGCTTTTTAAAAATATACAGTATTTTCGTGTGTGATTTTATTCGCCCGTTCAGTATTACTTTTAATATTCAAGACATGCTCGTACTAAATACTTGTCCACGCCTTTCTTAATTATTTCATCACTTTGTCATAATATCCGTTGCTTTCTTTCTGTCCTTCCTTATTCCTGCTTATTTTGCCGCTTCTTAGCTTTTCTTCGCTGCCTTTTTTTGTGTGTTGTTACGAGGATGGGCAGGATAAGCGATTGTCATGAAGCCTTGAAAGAGAGGAAGAACTTCCAAGGAGGCCATTTTCTGCTTCGTGCACAGCAAAATCCAGACGTGCCGTCATCTGCTCCGGATGGAGGAATCTCTTTGTAAATGCGTTCTGCAAATGATGCTGGGAATTTGTCTCCGGTCGTATAAGGTTTATCTGTTTTATTCGTGTTCTGCTCCTTGTGCTGTTGACTCGTTTATTTCGCTTCACTTCCTTTCCAGTTCGTAATAAAGAGCGGACGATGGATATAGGATAGCAGTACGTTTCGTAATGTTATTGATACATGAGAAGCGATTAGGACTTGATTCCCAATAGAAATGTTATTATTTTCTAATCCTTGAAGTTGTAGGTATAATTTCATACACCTCCTGTTAAAGTGTAAGTTATTGTTCATTTGTGGAGCTTATTATCAAAACGTCTCTTGTCCAAAAGCCATAAATGTGGGGAAATCAAGAAAAAACACTTGTCATACACTTATTATTTTCCAATGTTAGGGGAAATTTGCAACCACGAATATCTTAGAAATAGTACTAAACCTTTGTATACGAAGATTTTCCATTTTTGTTTAAAAAAAAAAAAAAGGAAAGACAAAATATATTCAATTTTTACTGTTAATTACTGTTTCTATACACTTATTTCTTTTGATAATTAAATGATTTTACAGGCGTTCTGGATTCGTAAAACTTTGCTAATATACTAGAAAATAAATGAAATGAACTATATCATGGCAATATCTCAATTTTACACGTTTGTGGACAAGGGACATTTTGATAATAAGCTCTACATTTATTTGTAGTTGAGAGAGATGTAGAGAAGGGGACCTCAAATTTATGGCCTTTTGGAATCATTTGAGAATCTCAGGTGTCAAAACAATTATATTGTATACCCTTGTTTATGAAAGCATTTATAAGCTACGTGCTAGTAGTTCCACCGTTGTTTGCACTTAGGGAAGGACACACATGGAAAAGTTTCTAAAATATGAATTTGGACTTTAAGATGACCAGTGAAGCACAGAGGGTATCATTAATTGTTTACATATCATCATTCCATTCGCTTACCGTAGTTCCTACGGCAATCGAATCTGGAATATATTTGTTAACTGAATGCCTCATCGATATTTCCGTAGAGAATATTGCGCATTTGACTTTTATGCTACGGAGATACGAGATTTCATCTCCTTGTATAGACAGTATGCAGATTTGAGAAACCATCTCACCATAAAAAGCACAAATCGAGGTTGCTTATCGGTACCGAGCTCGGGTGGTAATCGGAGGTTCCTGAATTTCAAATTGAAGTGTTACTCTGGTTTTCACTCCAAACATTTTGTAAGTGCTGGAATAACACCGTAAGCTGAGGGTTTCTGCACAGAAGGAGCACATCATCCAGTGGCGTCTCGTGGCTTGGAATTTGGTAGTTCACAATCAAAGAGCAACGTGGAAAGAACTAAAAACAAGAAATATCGTTCGATAGATTGAAAGAATTTGAAGAGTACAAGGAAAGAAGGAAGGATGTCTACGAAAGATGATTTCTTTTAGTACGCATTTTAAAGTCAAATTATCATATTTACTCTTATGTATTTGATATTCTAAAAACAGATATAGCTTTTAGCCGGCCGAGCGGTCTGCGCATGGGTGTGGATTTTAACAGCTAAAGGCGAATTGTGACGGGTCGAAGTCCAAAGTTACTAGACTGGCCCATATAAAAAGTAAAGTTTACCAAAGATATAACTTTTAGATTGGATTTTTTTCTAGCGGGTAGGTGTCATTGTTTAGTACCTGTTAGGAGTGCAAATTCATTTTGGGTCCCTCCTTTTCCCGTACTCTTCATGTCTCATTGAGCTAAATAGAGAATAGAAATATCTATTTCCGTAACTGAATTACACTATGAATAGGGTTACGCGGAAAAACATTAACAAAAAACATACGTTGTTGGACTGTACAGGGTTCTATTCTGGATCTCTCGATCAGTAAATGTGAAATAAAGGTTCAAAAGTTCGACAGTGAACGACGAATGTTTCTCAGTGCAGTTTCCAAGGGAATAAGAAAATTGAAAAATGATGGACAAACTATCGCACTTCACATTCAATACACAAAAGGAGGGAAAATAATAAGAAATTTTGATCCTATGTATCCTTCGTATATTTTTTTCTTATATGAAGTCCATTCTTCTGGGCAGCAAATTTATCTGTAACTCCTTGGTTAAGTCCTGCATCCTTACCAAGAGTTTTTCAATGGAAGTGGCTGAGACGATCTTGTGTTATCGTATTTCTTAGGAACACTTTATGGAGAAACACCTTTCTGCTTCTGAAGTAGTCATCGAAACTCTTTCCATGAATTTAGGAGCTTTGCTAACTTCAAATGAATCGTGTGGACTATTTTCAAAAAAGTTTCGAAATAGCATTTTCTTCAAGTTTTGTACACTTTCTTTTTTTTTTTTTCATTGGAAACGTCTAAACTTTTCACAGTACATTGTGATTGAAAGCAATCCAATCAGTTTAACTAAAGTAGTGTCACTGACACATTTCTTTGGCTACAACTTTTCTGTTTTCTTCCCTGTACGGAGATTCATGTGCTACAGCCAAGTGCGTATCAAGGATTTTGTTTTGAAGGGGGGCCACCATTTTCTTTCAGAGGCCCAGGCTTGATATGTATATGCCTAAATATATACCAATTTTCCATCAAAGTAGGAGTTTTGAGGGGTCCAGACCCCTCCCCTGGCTGCAGCAGACTTTTCATCTAATGGAGGACTAAAGGCTTGGCGCCATATCCGGTTGGTTGCCATAGCAGCGGCGGGGGTCAAGTCTAAACAACAGTGAACAGTCAAGTAAGTTAGATGGTAGGAACGTAGACAGTAACTTGTGGAAGCAATGGCTGATTTTTTTTCTTTTTCTGGTTTTCATCCTTTTAAAGCGACATGTCTCTCTCTCATTGTAACGTTTGCAATCTGGTACGAAGCACATACCCAAGATGAATTATTATTATCGAAGAAACTACATAAACCAACCACTGTTGTTTAGACTTGAACATGGCGGGTTACCATGACAACCAACCGGATCTGACAGAAGGCTTTTGTGGTCTATTCATCTAGACCTTACTGAATTTCCTCGCGCACGTGTTTTAAATAAGTATATACTTGTAACACATGTGTCCACTACTATCAGACACAAAAACCTGCGAGCTTATTACTATGTACTGAAATGCATTCAAAAATACATTTTATGCAATACTATATGTTTCTTATTAAGAAAAAAAAAATATTTTAAGTTGATATGCATGCAGCGATAAACATAAAATTTCTTTGCCCAGTTGCAGATATTATTCAATTCGTTTGGACTTTTATGACCAAACAAACAATTCAGTTCCAAAATTCCTTCAGTCTCTCACACGATACACTCAAGAAACCAAGAGTTGATTACTGGTTAAACAATATTGCAAACCTGACGAAACTGTTCATTAACTCTTCATAAAAAAATGTAAATGCTACTGGATCTTAAACAGCTTTATGTAGTAGAAATACAATAAAGTGTTAAATGTAAGCGATTACTGTGTTTGTCGAATAACCATTTGTTACGAATGTCGATTACCTTGCTTTTCCCAGAGCATTTGATTACATTTTAGCATGAGAACGGGTGGAAAAAGAAGGAGAGTTAGCAACGGTGGTCACTGCTGTACTTCTGTTATCTCCGTTCACACAGCCATTGTGAACGCCGAGGTGCCATATACACAGTGTTAGAAGTTAGGCCTAACGCCACGTAAGCGTATATGGGGCAACGCGTTCACAACAGATGTGTCTTCTCGAAGTATATCTATGAAGTATGTCTTCTCGAATAAACAAGTAGATTTCAACCCAAAGACAACTCTACTCGGTGTCGCCTGGAAACAGGTACGGTACTGTAAACGTGGTTTCCTGTGCAAGCATAACTCTGTCGAAGGAAACTAATCAATGCTAGATTTTGGATTATACCTATGATTGGAGGGAAAATATTTCCGACCTTATTACAGCTCATTCATTTCAGAATGCTTTCCACGTCATTTGAGAAATATCATTGTAGGTGTGAAAACTTTCAAAAAGTGTATTATTATGAATGCAGAGTACATACAACTCGTGTTCACATGTAAAGTTGGAATGTCGGGATGAAGATGCAAATAGAATGAGAATACCATGGAAATAAATCGCGTGTTTTTCTACTGTGTATCCCAGTGAAACATCATTTGGTGCCATATCTACCGTAAATACAAAGGATTCAACTCTAAATTTCTGTCTGAGGCTGACAAAATATCTTAATGTCGGTTGTTGATGACTCCCTTTCAAATCAGTCAAATGTTCTTTTCGCCGGTATCAGTATAATGTGTTGTTTGAATTGTTATTAACGTTGTAAACGAACTTTCGAGCTTGTAAAGATATGACCTACAGTTCTTTGTACAGGGGATGCAGAACCACTCCGTTCAAAGGGCCTCAGTCAGACTTAAATCTTGGACCACATGCACAGAAAGTGAGTATACTAATCATTTGGACAGTCAGGAACCCTTCAATGTTGTTTATGGTAATTTTGCCGCAGAACCGAAGTTTACAAACCTCCAAAATCGCTGATATAAATGGCATTTAAACATTATCATCACTTAAAATTATAGAAATAAAATATGTCATTATGAAAAGCCATGTTTAATTATGCGCGTGATTTACTCGCAGATGTTGAAACATTGATGGTAGTTACTTTTTACTCTTTCTTCGAGGTGTGAGTGGTAACTCTGCCTAGTGAAGAGTCCCGGGTTCAATACCCGGTAAGTTCACAAGTGGTTCGGATTCTAATTTAAACTGTAGGTATTGTCCGTAAAGCGTCTTCATCCGATAAAAGGGAGTGACAAATAACTATCAGTTTTCCTTGCTCATAGATCTTCCTCTTGATAACACATTCATCATCACCAATTGACTGACTCGATAGTAACATTATTCGTTTCTGCCAGGGTATAGGATTGGTTCAATTACCGATGAGTTTCCTTGCTCAAAACTCTTCCAGATGTTATGAAAGTGTGCATTTGGGAAGTGAATTTGTATTTATTGATGTTCTCGTGTAACCGAAATATTGACTAGTATTGCAGTAACTAACTTTGTGAGTAGAATGTTACTTTGACCTTTTCACTAAATCCTTCCATCTCCTCGCTCCTTCTCTCTCTCTACCCCTGTGCGGAAAAGTTCTCCCCGCGAAGTTCAACGACCCAAAACTGCGTTATTTATGAGAGGATTAGGTCATGTTACTCTCTCCATCTGTAAAACCTCTTGAAGTAAAATATATACATTTGTTCTATATTTTTCGTGCCTTTTTTTAAAAAAAAAAATGTTTTGAATGACTAACGCACATTCAATAAATGAATTTAGCTTAGCTGTTGCTTGTGTATAGTAGTTGTCATAGATGCAATATGTGAAGAAGCTTAACCTTTTAGCATTATACAATGTGTCCCAAAATTGACATAATTCGATGTTTCATTCGCTGACTATACACACAGAGACATTGTTCTTGTGTTGAAATACTGCCCTGTATATTGAGCAATTTTGGGGACAGTAACTAACAAAATACATCAGTTATCATTCAGGCAGGCTTGAAAAAAAAATATGCCTTTATATATATATATATATATATATATATATATATACACAAACTAATATATTCCTGCACAAAACCTGCTCTTGTAACTGACTGTAGCCTGCATGGCTGGTCATAGAACATGAAAAACGATCCAAAAACTTATAGGCTTTGAACAAGGATAATACTGCCAGTTGTTCATTGCATGAGTGTAGTTGAGGGGAGAAGAATTGATTTCCTATTTTCTTCGTTTTCAACCTGTGCGTTGAGAGATAATGCGACTTTTTACACTGGAAAGAACATTTATTGTTGGAACAGTATTTCAGTAAAACGCTGCGGAAGAGAGATTTTAGATAGACCTGGGACAAGTTGCAATACATTTTTTATTATTATTATTTATTTATAATTATCATCATATTCCAAACACAGATGTAAAAATCCCCTTTGTTCAGAGCAAATGAAAATGTCCGTGATGGCGTCTTTAATGTGGCGTCTATTCGAAAACAACGACTTATTTTTAAACGAAAATATCTTCTCACAGAATTAAGCTTGGAGCTTCGTTCTTGTATTAAATTAAAGGTAACGAATAGTGTAAGTATTTCAAGTCTATGTGGTTCGAAAACATTGCCGATTTATTTAAGTATGGCGGATGTTCTTGCAAATACTTAGTTCTAATCGATTCTCAATATTGATTTAATGACAAGTTACTACACAGTATCACAGATGTATATGTATGATACTGTATGAAAGTATCACAGTATCACAAGGGAAAACACTCCGAAGTAAACGTGATAGAGCATAATCGAAACTTTCTAACGATAGCTGTAGCGTTGTGATGGTAAAAATAAAATTGGATGCTGTATGGGGATTTTTACTCCAAACCTGCTGATTAATTGATTATCTGCAGCGTACAGCAATAAATATTTTTTGTCTTAAAAAAACACGTTGAAAAAACATGGAAAAAAGCTGTTTTTTATTGAAAGAAAAACTTTAGTTGTTTTTTTTTCAGTTGACAAAGCCATGCCAGGTTCTCAATAAATTTCAGCAAACATAATTCCTCAACGCATTAAGATAAATACTTCATTCTATTGTTAAAGAAAATGGAGTGCATTGCCCTTTGACCAGAACAGGAAGACGCTTTTTCGTTACCAAAAACGGTATGCTAAGGCTTTCATTTCAGAAGGAAGCTCATTACGTCTGAAATATATATATATATATATATGAGCTCCTGCGTAGCCTAGTCGGTAGCGCGCTCGAATTCAGTGCGAGCGGTTCCGGGTTCGATTCCCGATGGGGGCTCAAATATTTCGGTGTTGACCCAGCATCGTGAGGACAATTGGGGAGCTGCTGTGAATAAAAGACAGTGGCGATCACAGTGAGAGCTTCGGCTCTCCTCTCCCAACCCGTCTGGTCAGCGTGGGAGCAGTAGACCAACTCCTCCCTTCGGGGAGAGGCCTCATCCACTAGTGGATTGAATATGGCTGTGATTTATTATTATATATATATATATTCTAGTTAAGACTAATCGACAGTTGGTGTGTTAAGTGATATTTAAGGTACTAAGTGAACAAAATGACTTTGGATGACTATATCAGCAATGTAAAGGAGTTCACGTGTATCTGGACAAGGATCGAACCTGGGTCTTCCCTCTAGGCAAGACTGCGCAATTGCAGCGCTACGCTTGCCCCATAACTCAAAGGCAATGTTCTGGGTCTCTGAAAGATAAATTGAAATTATGTTATCACGATTTATGTGGAATGCATCCAAATAAAAATCCAGAAACGTGGAATATTGTTCTTAATCTAGTAGCTTCTCTTATGAAACTATTAAATAGTAGCTTCAAATAAAGTCCGCATATTGTTATATCCATGGAAATCTAATACATTTCCTGAACAGTCACTATCAACTGTCTCTCAACCATCATGGTATTTTTGCTGTTTCACATGGCATCGTTACCTTACTTGGTTTAAGTTATCTGTTGATTCAGTTTTATTTTTTTATGAAAAGAATAATTTTAACTTAATCAGAAAGTCTGATTGTATTTTATTTCATGCCAGGATTAGATAAAATTAGATTTCGCCTGCACGAGAAAGACATGAATTAAATTAATAAAGTTTTTGAAAAGATGAAACCATCAAAGGCAGTGTAGTGTTGGATGCAAAAGGTGCAGTAAATAGGTTTGGTGTGATTAGGGAATTAAAATATTTGCAACAGCAGGAACTGAAAATCAGACTACAGTTTCAGAAGAAAGTTTATTGATAAAAGGACCGTCTAAAACAAAGCAGAGATCACAACGTGAACGATCTGTTGAAAAGAACTAGCGCTCGAGGAACAAAATTTATCATAAAACTTACTGTTTGTTTTGTTTAATGCCAATGGATATTTTTCATTATAGTGGAACACGATATGAACTGTGTTGCGTACTAGTGAATTTACTGAATCTATAGAAGTGTTGCCAAAAGCGAGGGGATGAGTAGTCATTTAGAGTCTTGGAAATAACAGAGTACTTCCTAAGTGGTGTACAACTGCTGATTGTGTGTATCACAAAGACTGTAGTGCAAACTTTCGATTTAGTCGAGGAATTCCAAGGGAATATTGTGTCAGAAGGGTTGAAAACGTCAAACTGATAAACAACACTGTTTTTAGCATTACTGTTTCCGATGCTGGGTCGCAGAAACATGATAAAAAGCGTCAATTTGTGTGTCCAGCTGCGGGGTGAACACTCTGAACATGTACTATGGTTTCTCGAAAATTTAAGACTGCCGGATGAGATCAAGTTAATTTTTCCGGACATTTTCAACTTCTGCTTTTTTTTTTCTCTCTCTAAAAAAATGCAAGTTATAAATCACATCGCCAGAAGTCATAAATAGACAACTGGACAACAATCAAACGATAATCATTAAAACTGGGTATGGAGCACTGAAGGCTCAGATACCGTATTCTTTCTGAAAAGATACTATATACAGACCCAATTCGCAAGAAGATTCCAATGAAGGAGGAGTAGGGAGATGAAAAAGCGAATCACATTGCTTTTGTCCATCAACTAAAAATTACATAAGAATTTGCTAAAACAGAAAAAGTTCTGTGTGTGTATCCTGTAAGGGAACATTTTTTTTTTCTTGTCAGGGCGGGGAATTTCTGATCTTCGAGACTTTCCGACTGTAGAGACTTCCCGATATTTTGCAAATTCGTGACCTTTTGAAATCGGTACTGAACTTCTCAAAGGTCGAGACCGTGACGGGAATTTTATTTCGTGCTTCTTTTTCCTAAATTTCGGGCACCCGCATACCGCTACAGTGAAGACAGGAGCTTCTTATTGACCCGACATGCGAGTAATGTTTTGTTCGCAGACAAGGAAATAAATTAAATACATGACTAAAACGTGAGACAGTTGTTTTACGTGACGTAACGTGAATTTTAAGTTTTTCCACTTCTGCAGTTATTCCATCCATAAATAAATTACACCGGAAATGTATGTGAAACGCAATCTGCTGAATATAAGTGTAAGAACAAAGTGTTCAGTCAAAGTAGAAATGTTCATGTGTAACTTTGTACCCAGACACAATGTCTTAGTATCTTCCTAAGAGCTGAGCCTCAAGTAAGTGAAGCTGACAAGTTAATTGAGCAATTCATTTACAAGAATTGAATGTTTTGTCGTTTCGAAGTAGACTCGACCACAGTGCTCAGAGATATATTTTTTTATCGATCGGATGACAAACTATTACTTACTTAGAAAGAGAGATGTGGGCAAGTAATTCATTTTGTAAGTTCCTTTCTAGTAATTGGTTTGTTTCTTCTTTCATTTAGTAAGATGTATTTTCTATTTTATTATAAAATACAATTTCTTCTTGTTTATAGGCGGTCAACAGGACAGTTAAATTGATCAGTTGTATTTCATTCCGTTTAAGCAGAGAGTTCACTTTGCAATAACATGGAACTCTAACTAGGAAGCTACAGCTTTCTCTTTCACGTTCTCTCATAGCAAGAACGTGCCTTTTGCACCATCGAGAGCATCCAAAGGAGAAAAACATTTCTCTCCCCTTACGGTCTGTGAGGTTGTTCCTTTTCCTTGTCTTGTCCAAACTTTGTCGCAGAATGCCGCAGTCTCTGCAACAGACCTAAATGGTCAAACTTTGAACATTTTTCAGTTGTAACTTCGAGATTAAGTTCTGTGAACAACAACAAGATATTTTTGATGACATTTTAATTACTAAATTCGCGTGAATCTTATTTGTAATTAAATGTATAAAATATATTAAAATTATGCTCTGTGTTAAGCTATAGAACAAGATGCAGTGACATATATTGTTAGTTATCATTAGTTTAGTAAGAGGATCAAGAATACTCTTTTAAATAGTATTTTAATTGTAGTGATATGTATTATGAAAAGATGATAAAGTAACGATGGCCAAATAAATGTATATAAATTTGTCTATGATTCGATGAGTATATATTTACTATTTTTTAGTATTGGATTCATGCGAGGCAGTGATGAAAAAAAAAGATGAAAGTTGTTGGGAGAAGAACTATGGAATAAAATGAAAGGAAAGGACAAGCCGAATAATACAATGAAAAAAGATTCTTATAGTTGTGAGTTCTAGAATGAACAGAAATTCTAATCATTATATAGCTCAAAATCTCTCTGCCTGACAGCTATACAAGTGCACACTGCTGTACCAAGACTGACTTCTTGATTTGAGCATGGAGGACCATCGATTACGGTATTCCAGAAATTTACCCGGAAAGTCAAAATACTCCCGGCTAGTTAATTTTATCTTAAACAGCATTGTTTCCTTATGCAACTTATACATGACGCGTATGTTTGCGTTGTACATAAAGACGTATAGAATTGTTTCGTTTGTCCCGCAGCAACAGGCTGACATGTTAACTAGTATGTATCTAGAGAAAGGCATTTCCTGTTAAGTTCTTTGATCATGTATTGTTATATACAGTAGGGAATATTTAAATTGTGCCTTTTAACTGTATAGATGAATAGATATATACTGTGTGAATCATAAGCGATATTATACTTACAATTGATAATTATCTGACTATTGCAATAAATAACAAAATGTCTTACATAAATTATCAGCTAGAAAAGGGCAACGCTTTAGAGTTGATGACAGTCACAATGTCTTCCCCATTTGCGTAAACTTATTTTCGTGTTTGTTTCTGTTTCATAACTGTTGAAGAATATATCCCATCGTATTCATAAGCACGTATTTGCAAACCGTAATTATAGCTGCAAATGACGCGCCATGTGGCATCCAGTAATATTCTTTTCTATCATAGCAGAACAAATACACAAGAATAAACTGCTTTTGGGCTGGAAGATCGTGTGTTTTCAAGACCCATTGTAATGATGTCTTGTTCTTTCGGGATGATGCTAAAAGTTGCCGTGAACCGGAAATCACATACACATTTTGTTTATTAAAGTGTACTTGTTGTAGAGAAACCTCAGTAGCATCGTCTGAAGTAGTGTTACGTACAACTTTCCGAACTTCGAATACTTTGAAATACCAGTGACCATGCATATTATTCGAAGTGTTGAGTCGTGTATTATTCTATATTCGAGCTTCGAATGTTAGAATAATCTTGGTAGCACTAGGTCTAAAGATACTAAGAATACAATTTCTTGCATCATCTTGTTTTGCTGCGCAAGGTTAACACATCATCCAATCTTATAATCTTTCGTATAAGAGCTGTATTAAACGATAGTCAAAAGTTTCTTTTTAGTAATACTAATTGTCTTGATGAAGAAGATAATTACTTTTCAAATTCAGACGATATGTGAAGAACTTCCGATTTGTAACGCCATTTTCTGAAGCTATTCAACTATAATAACTATTTATATTGCCCATAAACACGAGTGTAGTACGCTTTGTATTGCATCCTACACTCATTGTATAAACAGAAAAGGCTCGAGTCTGAAACGAGCACCACTGTAAGCTACTGCAACACTTCACTTA